>JAHIAM010001937.1:0-46914 GCA_021605205.1 Aegilops longissima | reverse complement strand
CTGCATTTTTCTCGATACTCCCGCAATTCCACTATGCCGCCGTCTGCGATCAACGATCTTTGAGCCCTTCTCGAAGCACTCTTCTCGCCATCTTTCACGCATAAGCCGTTGATAGTGATTAATCCCTTGGGACCGTGCATTTTCAATTTGAGGTACACATAGCAAGTTCGAGCCATAAACGCGATAAGCCGCCTGCCTAGAATGGTGTGATAAGCACTGAAATCCACCACTTCAAATGTCAACTTTTCTTTGCGGTAATTTTGTAATCATCGAAACCACGCCAAGAGCAATCGGCCGAGTGATTCAGCCTTCTTGCCCGGAATGACTCCATGGAAACTCATACTGCTTTCACCGAGTCCGCACATCGTAATGCCCACCCTTTCAATGTTTTCGATACGTAATGTTCAAAGCATCGCCACCATCCATCGTAACTTTAGTCACGAGTGCCTTCGACAACCGGATCGACCACCAAAGCTTGCCTCCTGTGGTGGCTATGTGTGTCGGGTGATCGACCGGTCGAATGTGATGGCAGTCCGAGACCATTTCAATGATCGGCGCCGCCAAGCTTAACCATATTCACTTCTCTGCTGATCACTTTCAATACCTCTTACTCTCAACATCGTAAAAATCATCGAGTGGAATTGACGTGAGGGTAACCATCATCACTCTTCCTTGTCCTCAACCTTGTCTCGACTCTTTCTCCTTGTCTTTGGGCTGTTTATCTCGAACTGCTGGATCAGAGCCGACATCGCTGAAAGTGGTATGCTTCGGTAAATGATTTTACCCTCTTCATCTTTATTTGTGTGGATGTGGCATGGCAAATCTAGCACATCATTTCCATCTTGATCTTTTATCTTCTTAGGGTTCCATGGCCCATTGGGCTTCCTTTGGGTTTTCCTTGAGTCACGGCTAAGGTTTCCCTAGGAGCATCTGCTCGCTTTGCGCCTCCGCTCCGACCGAGTTTCCTCCTCCGGTTTGTATGCGATCGATTTGTGCTTACACTCCGGAGCCGATCCTCTTCTTCACCATTAGCATACTTGGTGGCAATCTCCATCATTCGACTCGAGACATGTCTCCGTCCGACCGATCTTCAAGTTCAACTCGATATTTTATGCCTTCCTTGAAGGCACAAACCGCTTGGTGATCGACACGTTTCTCATCGTGTGATGCAAGGTGATTCATCTCTCGGATATAATCCTCAAAGTTTCATTTGTCTTCGCACACAAGATTGCAGTTCATTAACCCCGCTGGTCATTTGCATGTCCTTCAAACATTCTCGACAAACACTCGCAAGATTTTCCCAAGTGTAAATGCTGCTGGTGCTAATTGATTCAGCCATGCTCGCCGAACCTTCTAACATCGAGGCAGTTGTTTCATGGCCACTTCATCATTGCCGCCGCCAATCTGAATAGCCACTCGTAATCCTCAAGCCAAGTGTCCGCTTGGACTCGCCAAAGGAACTTATCGACTCCAGCCGCCAACCTGAAGTTGGGAGGAATCATCGCGTCTCGATGGCTCGGCCAAGCACTCGACCGAGGCACGACTCGCTGCTGGTGGGTACATCACTCGCATGACCTTCTCGGTGAGCTCGCTCGCCGACCAAACCTTGAACGAGAATAGATCTCGATCAAAGCCTCGGCCTCGGGTCGATCGAATCCTTCGCCCAACACTATGAGGGCGCTCACATCCTGCTATCGAGGCACGTATGATCCACCTTGGGGAGGTGTGGGCACTCGACGACGATCGCTATGATTGAGTCGGTGATCATATCGCTCACGGTTTCAGATCGATCACGCCGGTCACCATGTCCTCACGCCTGGGCGATCTTGGGCTATGAGCCGATCGATCAGATCTCGCAACAACGGACCTTCTATGGATCCTATTCCGTGATCGTGACACAGTACCAGATTTCGCCTCCCGCTGCCCGGAGTAAAGCTCGATCTCGCATTAAACCTCCGCCGCTTCGATCGGGAGGGTTGAATTGACTCGATATTCGAGCTGCAACTGTAAGATTTTGAATCGGAGTTTGATATACCTGAGTTCTTGAACTTTTGCCACGACGCTTGTCGAGTACTCGCTGGAGATTTTCGGAAAGAGCGCAGCCAGATTGGCCAAAGGCGGCTTCTCCAAGGCTCGAGCTCGGGGTTTCTCCAACGACAGGAGGTGAAGAGCATCCATGTTCCAACGGCAAAGCTCTTCCTCTCGCTCAAGAGAGGGGCTCGGGAGGTATTCTCATGGCATGCGACGGATCGCCTCTGCCATTACCACCGCTTGCGAGGGAAGCCGAGTACTGTGAGGTCCATCGACCATCGACCTCCGCCGCTGGATCATCGCTGCCGCACTCGGGATGCGGTCTTCGCGGAGCCACGAACAGGCCATAGAGAGATTCATCGGGCTCGATCACCGCGACTTGGGTGGTTGTTTATGAGCCACCGCGCCTCACCCATTGCTAAAGCCTTGACCGATCGAGCGCTTGCGCCGGGCGACGGGCGGAGGATGCCACAGTGCCGACCGACATCTGGTCGACGGCTGCTTTTAGGCGGACGACGCGCGAGTGTGTTACCTCGCCGGACGGGAGTGCATCGACGCCGAGTGGAGCCTCCTGCCAAAGGAGTCATCGGCGATGAACACGAAAAGCGCCGAGATGGATCTCGCGACCTCGGCCAAACCTCCGCCTGAAACCATGATGAAGGGGATCGAAAGATTGCAACTTCTCCAACAAGTCGCTAAGACACCTGCCCCACGGTGGGCGCCAGCTGTCGTGGTTCTGAGTCTGACAGTAGAATAGGGGGGTAGGAATGCAGAGGCAAGATCTTAGCTATGGAGGAGTTGTACACGCTAGTTTTACGAGTTTAGGCCCTTCTCGGAGGAAGTAATAGCCCTATGTCTCGGAGCCCGGAGGCGGTCGACTGGATTATACGCGTGTGAGTTATAGGGGGTGCGAACCTATTTAATAAACACATTATATAGTTATGTCATGTCATCCTGTTTACATAATCTCGTATTTTGAACTATGTCTTTCCATCTTTTTAGTTAGCCATCATAATGTGAAATTGTGTCATGCTATCCTGCTTAGTTAGCCATCATATATGTGAAATTGTGTCATGCTATCCTGTTTGGTTAGACAACATAAATATGAATTATTTCATGCTCTCTTTATTCCCCACTATCCATTGCACTGCTCATCATACAATGTCTATACTTTCAATTACTTTTCTTGTTTATCAGCCATTTGAATTGGAGAGCGGATGGCAGATTCAAGGGAGTAACAACACGGTCTTAAGAAAAGATAGTGCTACCGCTTGATGCAGATAGAACCACGGTTGTACTTGCCCAAGGACCAGATCCACCACATATAACCTGGACTCTCGCAGATTGTATCCCTACCAGCTTGGACAGAGAACCAGCTACACCCTTCTAACCCCAACCCGGCAGATAGTAACCCGAGCCCAGTTGACACAACACCGTCTCCACCACAGAGCAATCAAACACGAGCAGTTAGTAAGGGAACTGCAGTGTCTAAAGCATGAGGACCACCACCCAAATCCCAACTCAACGCTTAAAGGAGAAGAAGATTTGTTCTCAGGTCAGGTTATGTAGCTATGTTTCATACTCCTTTGCTCTTGCATTACTGTATTTACTCATACCAACTATTTTCAAATTTGAAGGATGGAATTGAAACTCCAATGGCGCAACAGGTATGTTTTAAACCTGTTTCTTTAACTGGTTTGCTATTGTAACCTACTCTATGTTGATTTCAGTTTCAATTGAATAAACAGTTATGTTCTCATGTCATGCACATTACAAGTGTTGTTATTGCTCTATAGTTACCCACACTTATATTTTGTCTATTCTGCTTTGTCTTGAACAAATATTATTCTAACTGTGTCTCTATCTTGATTTGGCAACAAAAACTAGAATGATATAGACCATAAAGTGACCATGGTACATAGATATATGTTTGTTTCATGTTGTTATCCTGTCCACTTTACTACTGAACTCATTTACCAAAATGAGTTTCATATACAACATGGTAAACATGTGATGTGTCTCGCTTGTTTTCTTCGAACACGGACAAAATATTGGAGAACAGACGTTATCCAATGGTAAAGGAAGTAATGCGATAAGGTTCAAGATAGTGAGACATCCTGTTGGTCTCCTAGAAAGTTGATAAAACTATCTTGACGACAAAGTGAGGGAACCCAAAAGTCCTGTCTTGATGTAGTGTTCGAGTTATCGCCACTCATCTGCCGGCACAAGCTCTTCGAACTCGCTGTCAATCAGTTCGTCTTCTTGAGTCTCAACTTCAAGTTGAAAGACATCGATCGACATGTCATGACAGAAGTCAAGGACCGAGGAAGTCCTCGCTGTAATTCAGATGCATATTTTCGGTGCAACAGAAGTTACTGGAGGATTTAAGCGCCAAACAAGAGAAAGTTAATAAGCTTGCTAAGCATCTTGCCAGATTATGGGTACCCAAGATATTGTTTCTTGAGATCTTCAAGTGGTTTCAGTTCTGGATTTGTTTTGCTGCGGCGTTATTTGCGCTGGTCGCCAACTTTGACAACCAAAGTATATGATATGCTACTTTGTTCCCTATATTTGCACCGGTGGCGAACTTTGATGCCCAAAGGATGTAATATGTGTAACAGCCGTGATAGCCTAGCATAACTTGCTTGCTTATTTGTTTCCTTGTTGTCTTGTTTATTTGTTTGCTTGTAGTCGCATGCAGTTCTTTTTAAAACTAGGCCACAATAACCATGGGCTAATATTTATCAGAGTGACATCGGGCCTCCTACGGGCCATAGAAACAAGGGCCTTCTATGGGCCGAGAAACAAAGAGGCCTTCACGGGCCAGAGAAACAATGGGCCTTCTACGGGTCAGATCATCAATGGGCCTTATACGGTCCATATGACCATAACGGGCCATCGTTAATAGGATGTATTTGATGACGCTATGAAAACGGACCAACGTATTAACGGACCACAAACGGGCGATGTAACCACGGGCTGAATTTGGCCCACAAGCAGAGAATTACAGTAATGGGCCGTAAGTAAACGAATGCTGGAAATGAGCCCAAGAATAAATAGGCTCTGAGAAGGCCGAAAGATAACATTTGCTAGAAACGGCCCAACTGAATAACGGGCCCTTAATGGGTGTAAAGTGATATACTGTTCATTATGGGCCGCCACCACGGCCGTTAATGGGTGTAAAGTGATACACCGCTCATTGCGGGCTGCTTTCACCACGGGCCGTTAATAGGCCAAGAGTTACATAGGGCCTCATATGGGCCGAAGACGCCATGGGCCATACATGGGCCGGTGAAAACGGCTGGAATCATACCGGCCTAATTCGGATAGGGCGAACGGGCCTTGGGTTAGCGGGTTGTAAATGGGCTATATGCTAACAGCTGTTAACAAGCTTTCCATGGGCCGCCCGCCACCTTTAACCAAGTCAAACGGGCCGCCTTTTCACGTGAATGGGCCTCTCATGGTCGTACACGGTCGACGTATCATAGGCGCTTTCCGTCCAATGAGTGGATGACATCTGTCCCAACGGTGAGCCGACACGTGTTTCCTCCAGCCAATGATGATTTTACACGGGAAAATCCCCATTGGTCGGGCTGTTAACGGTTATCGGATCCAAAACCCGACCCGATAGATTAACGGCGTTCCGTTACGGTGGATGCCACGTGTCGGTCACCCTTGACGAAAGCACTTCTGTGACGCGCTATTTATCGTCATGGAAGTGGACACTTCCGTGATGATATTTTTGGTAATGTCATGGAATACTTCTACGACAGCACATGTATGACTATCTTGATTCTGCCATAAATTTGTCATTGATGTACATGCATGACAAAAAACGCGACCTACTGTGACAAACACGTATCATCACGGAAGTGTATTTTTTTTGTAGTGCAAGGCCAGAACTCCCGACGCACAAGGCCAGCTTGTGCTGGCGGCCAAGGCTTCCGTGCGCAGCCGGACAAGCCTCACCGGAGGCCCTCTCTTCTACCAGCCTGCGTGTGCACGTGGCGAGCTTGTGGTGGAGATCGACGCCATGCCGATCATTTTCTATCAAGGTGAGCACTGAAATTTATCCCATCTCCTCCTTCTCTATGCATCTCCCTTGATGGCGGTGAACGGAGTTGCCACCGGACGGCCGGAGTTGAGGCGGGCCTCCGGTTCCATCTCATCTCATTGAAGACGATGACGCCGCCCTCCGGCGTACCCACCGCTCACGACGATGACGTGCCGGGGCTGAGCGCGCACGGTGCACTCTTCACCGGTGGCGACAACTCCCGCTGCTCACGACGATGATGTGTCGGGGCTGGGCACGCACGGTGCACTCTTCACCGGTGGCGATGTAGGACCTTGAAGTATGTCTAGAGGGGGGTGATTAGACTACTTGACCAATGAAAACCTAACCTTTTCCCAATTTTAGACTTTGGCAGATTTTAGCTATTTTTGAACAAGTCAAGCAATCTTCACACAATTCAAGCAAGCATGCAAAGAGTAAATTGGCAGCGGAAAATAAAGCATGCAACTTGCAAGAATGTAAAGGGAAGGGTTTGGAGGATTCAAACGCAATTGGAGACATGGATGTTTTTGTCGTGGTTCCGATAGGTGGTGCTATCGCACATCCACGTTGATGGAGACTTCAACCCACGAGGGTAACGGCCGAGTCCACGGAGGGCTCCACCCACGAAGGGTCCACGAAGAAGCAACCTTGTCTATCCCACCATGGCCGCTGCCCACGAAGGACTTGCCTCACTAGCGGTAGATCTTCACGAAGTAGGCGATCTCCTTTCCTTACAAACTCCTTGGTTCAACTCCACAATCTTGTCGGAGGCTCCCAACCGACACTCTAGCCAATCTAGGAGACACCACTTCCAAGAAGTAACAAATGGTCTGTTGATGATGAACTCCTTGCTCTTGTGCTTCAAATGATAGTTCCTCAACACTCAACTCTCTCTCATAGGATTTGGATCTGGTGGAAAGAAGATTTGAGTGGAAAGCAACTTGGGGAAGGCTAGAGATCAAGATTCATATGGTTGGAATGGAATATCTTGGCCTCAACACATGAGTAGGTGGTTTTCTCTCGAACCGGTAAGTTCAAGTGTAGGTTTGTTCGATGGCTCTCTTCACGAATGAAGAGGAGGTGGAGGGTATATATAGCCTCCACACAAAATCTAACTGCTACACACAATTTACCAAACTCGGTGGGACCGAATCACCAAACTCGGTCGGACTGATTTAGTAAACCTAGTGACCTTTAGGATTTTCGGTGGATCGACATGCATCTCGGTAGGACCGATATGGTTAGGGTTAGGCATAACCTAATCTCGGTGAGACTGACATACAAACTCGGTGAGACCGATTTTGGTAATTAGCTAACCAGAGGGTTGGTCAGGTAAACTCGGTGGGACCGATTTGCTCTTTCAGTGAGACCGAAAAGTTACAAAAGGGAAACCGAGAGTTTACATTGTAATATCGGTGGGACCGATTCGCTCACTTCGATTAGACCGAAATGTTACGAAGGGAAATAGAGAGATTACAATCCCATCTCGGTGAGACCGAGATCCCTATCGGTGAAACCGATTTGCCTAGGGTTTGTGGCAGTGGCTATGACATTTGAACTCGGTGGCGCCGGATAGAAAGAATCGGTAGGGCCGAGTTTGACTTTGGGTTTAGGTCATATGTGGATGTGAGAAAGTAGTGGAGGGTTTTGGAGCATATCACTAAGCACATGGAGCAAGACGCCATTAAGCAACACCTCATCCCTTCTTGATAGTATTGGCTTTTCCTATAGACTCAATGTGATCTTGGATCACTAAAATGTAAAATGTAGAGTCTTGAGCTTTTGAGCTTGAGCCAATCCTTTGTCCTTAATATTTTGAGGGATCCACTTTCATCATCCATGCCATGCCATTCATTGAGCTTTCTGAAATATTAATCTTGAATAGTATTAGCTCAATGAGCTATATGTTGTTATGAATTACCAAAACCACCTAGGATAGTTGCACTTTCAGCGACAACTCTTGTCACTCACGACGACGCGTTCGGCCAGTGCGCCTCGGTGCAGCTTCCACCGGCGATGACGATCCGGGACCGCCGTAGCGCGCCGCCCGGCATGCCCGCCGCGACGATGAGATCCTGGGTTGTCGCGCTCGGTGCACTCTCCACCGGCGACGACGAGCCGACCGCCATGTGTGCGCTGCCTTCGCCTGCTGCCGCCAGCACGACGACGCGTCGAGGTTGTGTACCCTGCACTTCTCCACCGGTGACGACAAGCCGACTGCCGTGTGTGCGCTGCCCACGGCGCGCTCGCCGCCGCGATGGCGACGGCACGGGCCGTCGATCATGCACGGTTCGCGGCCGCACCCTCCGCTGTCCAAATCCGCTGGGAACACCATCGCCGGGTCCTCGGCGGCACGCATCGTTCTACCTACAACATCGGTGGCGATGGGCAAGGCTTCGCCACATCGCGAGGCCTTACTCGACCCCGTCTCACCGGTCCATGGAGGCGCCATGGGCTGGTCGGGACTCGTCGACACGCATCGTTCGACTCGGTGCCATCTAGTGCGCCACCCCTTCTACCTACACCATTGGCGGCACCTGGGCGAGGCTCCGCCGCATCGCGAGGTCTCCTTCGGTGCAAGGTGGCGACTTCCTCTGCCATCGGCGGCGGTGTATGCGGTCATTGACGAATGTGTGAACTCCATGTGCCACATGTCCATCCATTCCTTCTTCTCCTTTCGACATCTACTCCCGCGGGGCATACCCCTCGCACTTTCGGCGAAGCTACAAAGCCATCGACGATGTCCGAGCCAAGCCCAACCATGCATGCTACTTCAATAACCACATCGACGCCGCTCAAGGCCGACGAGGCAAGACGGCATAGGCGGGCGTGGCCGGAGCAAAGGCCACATTTTCGACGGCGCATGTACCACTCCGTACACGGACTCTGCCGCTGCTACACACAAACCACCACCATGCATGAGGAAAGTGAAGCGAAGACCAAGACGACGATCACAAGAGCTTAATCGGAGGTGTCCCGCAAGACTATCCACGGGAGTAATTAACCGAGGGCTTTCGAGGGCCCCGGAACCAGGAGACCATGATCGCTGATCAGTTTGGCGCCGCCAAAGAGGCTCCACTTTATTTTTTCGTCTTATCGTATTTGTGTACTTTGTACAATGGCACGCCTACAACACTTTGTACCCTGGGTCAAGGGAGACGCTTATACGCAATCTCTATCTTTTTGCATGAGCGATGTCTGTTCCTTTTCGTGTCAAACACCTTGAGCCCAGTGTGTTTTTGAGTTTCGCAGAAAAGGAATACCAAAGGAGTCCAAACGGAATAAAACTTTCGCGATGATTTTTCTTGGACCAGAAGACATCCAGAGGACTTGGAGTGCAAGTCAGGGAATCCACGACGCAGCCACAAAGATGGAGGGCGCGCCCAGGGGGTAGGGCATGCCCCCACCCTTGTGGGCCCCTCGTGACTCCACAGACCTTGTTTCTTCGCCTATATAATCTCATATATCCCAAAACCAACAGAGAGAGCCACGAAAACACTTTTCCATCGCTGCAACCTTCTCAGACGCTGCGAGATCTCATCTAGGGGCCTTTTCTCAAGCCTCACGGAGTGGGATTCGATCATGGAGGGCTTCTACATCAACACCATTGCCCTTCCGATGAAGCGTGAGTAGTTTACCACAGACCCACGGGTCCATAGCTAGTAGCTAGATGGCTTATTCTCTCTTTGATTCTCAATGCCATGTTCTCCTCGATGTTCTTGGAGATCTATTTGATGTAATACATTTTATGTGTGTTTGATGAGATTCATGAATTGTGGATTTATGATCAGCTTATCTATGAATATTATTTGAATCTTCTCTTAATTTTTATATGCATGATTTGATATCTTTGCAAGTCTCTTCGAACTATCGATTTGGTTTGGCCAACTAGATTGGTTTTTCTTGCAACGGAGAAGTGCTTAGCTTTGGGTTCAATCTTGCAGTGTCCTTTCCCAAAGGATGAGGGGAAGCAAGGCACGATTGTATTGTTGCCATCGAGGATAAAAGATGGGGTTTTCATCATATTGCTTGAGTTAATTCCTCTACATCATGTCATCTTACTTAATGTGTTACTCCGTTCTTTATGAACTTAATACTCTAGATGCATGCTAGATAGCGGTCGATGTGTGGAGTCATAGTAGTAGATGTAGAATCATTTCGGTCTACTTGACACGGACGTGATGCCTATATTCATGATCATTGCTTTAGATATTGTCATAACTTTGCACTTTTCTATCAATTGCTTGGCAGTATTTGTTCACCCACCATAATATTTTCTATCTTGAGAGAAGCCTCTAGTGAAACCTATGGCCCCGGTCTATTTTCCATCATATAAGTTTCTATTTTCCATCATATAAGTTTCCGGTCTACAATTTTAGTTTCCGATTTACTCTTTTTGCAATCTTTTACTTTTCGATCTATAAACCCAAAATAACAAAAATATTTACTTTACCGTTTATCTATCTCTATTAGATCTCACTTTTGCAAGTAACCGTGAAGGGATTGACAACCCCTTTATCGTGTTGGGTGCAAGTTGTTTGATTGTTTGTGCAGTTATTTGATGACTTATGCGTTGTCTCCTACTGGATTGATACCTTGGTTCTCAAATTGAGGGAAATACTTACTCTAATTTGCTGCATCACCCTTTCCTCTTCAAGGTAAAAGCCAACGCAAGCTCAAGAAGTAGCAGGAAGAATTTCTGGCGCCGTTGCCGGGGAGATCTACGACAAGTCAAGACAGACCAAGTACCCATCATAAACTCTCATCTCTTGCATTACATTATTCGCCATTCGCCTCTTGTTTTCCTCTCCCCCACTTCTGAAATGATTTTTGAAAAGATCTTCACCCCTCTTGTGTTCATCCTTCTATTGCTATGGCCGACTCTAAAAGGGATAAGGGTTTTCTCCCGCGTTTTAATGCTTTGGATAGCCCCTCTGTCCTCTCTAAGCTCATAAATAATGATGCTGCGGAAAGGCTTACCGGGGTTGTTAAAGAAACTTTAACAATTTTGATGAAGATGATCCCGGACTTTCTTGTTATTTTCTTGATGAATCTTTGAAAGATGCTTGGGATAGGCTGTTGAAGATTCGAGCTGGCTATGTGCCCCAATATCAGATTGAGATATACTTGAAAAGCTTTTATGTTGGTTTATCTCCTTCTTTTAAGCAAGTTTTGGATTCTATATTTGAAAATGGTTTTCTTGGAGGGATGCCATTGATACTTATGAGAAGATGAAAGCCATATTTGGGCACCCCAAGGAGAAAATGTTGAATCGGTGCTCTTATGTGCTTTTATCAAAATGAAATAATCAAAGAGATGAAGGCTAGTTTAGATGCAAATTTTCGTAACGTGCTTAATCTTTCTTCTACTGTTAATGGCCATGTCCTTTCACAAAATAGAAAGATAAATGCCATGGATAAGAAATTTTCTCTTTCCTTCCAAAAGAGGGAAGACGGTGATACTTAGATCTATTTGTGTTTTATGCCTAGCTAAGGGCGTTAAACAATAGCGCTTGTTGGGAGGCAACCCAATTTTATTTTTGTTTTTGCTTTTTAGCTTCTGTTTTGTATTATATAACTCATCTAGCCTCTGGTTAGATGTAGGTTTGTGTTTTAATTAGTGTTTGTGCCAAGTAAGACCTTTGGGATAGCTTACGGTGATAGTTGATTTGATCTTGCTGAAAAACAGAAACTTTTATGCTCAGGAAAACAATTCTCATTTTTAACAGGAGCTTGATAAAATATTGATTATTTTTTTCAGAAGTCCTATTTTTTCTGAATTTTTGGAGTTACAGAAGTATTCGAAATATCCAGATTGCTACAGACTGTTCTGTTTTTGACAGATTCTGTTTTCTATGTGTTGTTTGCTTATTTTGATGAATCTATGGCTAGTATCGGGGGGTATGAACCATGGAAAAGTTGGAATACAATAGATATTACACCAATGTAAATAAAGAATGAGTTCACAACAGTACCAAAAGTGGTGATTTACTTTCTTATACTAACGGAGCTTATGAGATTTTCTGTTGAGTTTTGTGTTGTGAAGTTTTCATGTTTTGGGTAAGAATTTGATGGACTATGGAATAAGGAGTGGCAAGAGCCTAAGCTTGGGGATGCCCAAGTCACCCCAAGGTAATATTCAAGGACAACCAAGAGCCTAAGCTTAGGGATGCCCCGGAAGGCATCCCCTCTTTCGTCTTTGTGTATCGGTAACTTTACTTGAGGCTATATTTTTATTCACCACATGATATGTGTTTTGCTTGGAGCGCCTTGTATGATTTGAGTCTTTGATTTTAGTTTGCCACAATCATCCTTGTTGTACACACCTTTTGAGAGATACACGATGAATCGTGTTTATTAGAATACTCTATGTGCTTCACTTATATCTTTTGAGCTAGGCAATATTGCTCTAGTGCTTCGCTTATATCTTTTTAGAGAACTGCGGTGGTTTTATTTTATAGAAATTGGTGAACTCTCGTGCTTCACTTATATTATTTTGAGAGTGTCTAAACAGCATGGTAATTTGCTTTGGTTATAAATTTAGTCCTAATATGACAGCATCCAAGAGGGATATAATAAAACTTTCATATAAAGTGCATTGAATACTATGAGAAGTTTGATTCCTTATGATTGTTTTGAGATATGAAGATGGTGATATTAGAGTCATTCTAGTAAGTAATTGTTAATTTGAGAAATACTTGTGTTAAAGTTTGTGATTCCCGTAGCATGCACGTATGGTGAATCGTTATGTGATGAAGTCAGAGCATGATTTATTTATTGATTGTCTTCCTTATGAGTGGAGGTCGAGGACGAGAGATGGTCTTTTCCTACCAATATATCCCCCTAGGAGCATGCACATAGTACTTTGTTTTGATAACTAATAGATTTTTGCAATAAGTATATGAGTTCTCTATGACTAATGTTGAGTCCATGGATTATACGCAGTACTTTGTTTTGATAATGATAGATTTTTGCAATAAGTATATGAGTTCTCTATGACTAATGTTGAGTCCGTCGATTATACGCACTCTCACCCTTCCACCATTGATAGCCTCTCTAGTGCCACACAACTTTCCCCGGTACCATAAACCCACCATATACCTTCCTCAAAACAGCCACCATACCTACCTATTATGGCATTTCCATAGCCATTCTGAGATATATTGCCATGCAACCTTCCACCGTTCCATGTATTATGACACGTTTCATCATTGTCATATTGCTTTGCATGATCATGTAGTTGACATCATATTTTGGCAAATCCACCTTTAATAAATCTTTCATACATGTCACTCTTGATTCATTGCACATCCCGCACACCGCCGGGGCATCCATATAGAGTCATATTTTGTTCTAAGTGTCAAGTTGTAATTTTGAGTTGTAAGTAAACAAAAGTGTGATGATCTTCATTATTAGAGCATTGTCCCATGTGAGGAAAGGATGATGGAGACTATGATTACCCCACAAGTCGGGATGAGACTCAACAAAAAAGAAGAGGCCAAAAAATGAGAGAAGGCCCAAATAAAAAAGAGAGAAAAGAGAGAACGGGCAATGTTACTATCCTTTTACCACACTTGTGCTTCAAAGTACCACCATGATCTTCTTAATAGAGAGTCTCCTATATTGTCACTTTCATATACTAGTGGGAATTTTTCATTATAGAACTTGTCTTGTATATTCCAATGGTGGGTTTCCTCAAATTGCCCTAGGTCTTCGTGAGCAAGCAAGTTGGATGCACACCCACTTAGTTTCTTTTTGAGCTTTCATAAACTTATAGCTCTAGTAAATCCGTTGCATGGCAATCCTTACTCACTCACATTGATATCTATTGATGGGCATCTCCATAGCCCATTGATACGCCTAGTTGATGTGAGACTATCTCCATCTTTTTGTCTTCTCCACAACCACCATCTATTCCGCTTATAGTGCTATGTCCATGGCTCACGCTCATGTATTGCGTCAAAGTTGAAAAGTTTGACAACATCAAAAGTATGAAAAATTGCTTGGCTAGTCATTGGGGTTGTGCATGATTTAAATATTTTGTGTGATGAAGATGGAGTATAGCCAAACTATATGATTTTGTATGGATAAGCTTTCTTTGGCCATGTTATTTTGAGAAGACATAATTGCCTTGTTAGTATGCTTGAAGTATTACTGTTTTTATGTCAATATTAAACTTTTGTTTTGAATCATACGGATCTGAACATTAATGCCACAATAAAAGAAATTACATGGATAAATATTTTATGTAGCATTCCACATCAAAATTCTGTTTCTATCATTTACCTACTCGAGGACGAGCAGGAATTAAGCTCGGGATGCTTGATACATCTCCAACGTATCTATAATTTTTTATTGTTCCATGCTATTATATTATCTGTTTTGGATGTTTTATATGCATTAATATGCTATTTTATATTATTTTTGGGACTAACCTATTAACCTAGAGCCCAGTGCGCTTCTTGTTTTTTCCTTGTTTTTGAGTTTCATGAAAAGGAATACCAAACAGGGTCCAAACGGAATAAAACTTTCGCGATAACTTTTCTTGGACCAAGACATCCAGGGACTTGGAGTGCAAGTTAGGGAAGCCACGAGGCAGCCACAAGGATGTAGGGCACGCCCAGGGGGTAGGGCGCCCCCCTACCCTTGTGGGCCCCTCGTGACTCCATCGACCTAGTTTCTTCGCCTATATATTCTCATATATCCCAAAACCAACAGAGAGAGCCACAAAAACACTTTTCCACTACCACAACCTTCTGTACCCGTCAGATCCCATCTAGGGGCCTTTTTCGGCGTCCTGCCGGAGTGGGATTCGATCATGGAGGGCTTCTACATCAACACCATTGCCCTTCCAATGAAGCGTGAGTAGTTTACCACAGACCTACACGTCCATAGCTAGTAGCTAGATGGCTTCTTCTCTCTCTTCGCTTCTCAATACCATGTTCTCCTCGATGTTCTTGGGGATCTATTCGATGTAATACTTTTTGCGGTGTGTTTGCCAAGATCTGATGAATTGTGGATTATGATCAGCTTATCTATGAATATTATTTGAATCTTCTTTGAATTCTTATATGCATGATTTGATATCTTTGCAAGTATCTTCAAACTATCAATTTGGTTTGGCCAACTAGATTGGTTTTTCTTGCAACAAGAGAAGTGCTCAGCTTTGGGTTCAATCTTGCAGTGTCCTTTCCCAGTGACAGTAGGGACAGCAAGGCACGTATTGTATTGATGCCATCGAGGATAAAAAGATGGGGTTTTCATCATATTGCTTGAGTTAATTCCGCTACATCATGTCATCTTACTTAATGCGTTACTCCGTTCTTTATGAACTTAATACGCTAGATGCATGCTGGATAGCGGTCGATGTGTGGAGTAATAGTAGTTGATGTAGAATCGTTTGGTCTACTTGACACCTAACGTGATGCCTATATTCATGATCATTGCCTTAGATATCGCCATAACTTTGCGCTTTTCTATCAATTGCTCGGCAGTAATTTGTTCACCCACCGTAATATTTTCTATCTTGAGAGAAGCCTCTAGTGAAACCTATGGCCCCCTGGTCTATTTTCCATCATATAAGTTTCTATTTTCCATTATATAAGTTTCCGATCTACAATTTTAGTTTCCGATCTACTCTTTTTGCAATATTTTACTTTCCGATCTATAAACCAAAAATACCAAAAATATTTACTTTACCGTTTATCTATCTCTATTAGATCTCACTTTTGCAAGTAATTGTGAAGGGATTGACAACCCCTTTATCGTGTTGGGAGCAAGTTGTTTGATTGTTTGTGTAGGTATTCGGTGACTTGTGCGTTGTCTCCTACTGGATTGATACGTTGGTTCTCAAAATGAGGGAAATACTTGCTCTACTTTGCTGCATCACCCTTTCCCCTTCAAGGGAAAAACCAACGCAAGCTCAAGAAGTAGCAATAATGCAATAAATATCAATGTAAAAGCATGATGCAAAATGGACGTATCAATGCTCTGCCTGATCATCCTCTCAAGAAAAGTGAAATACTTGATATCTTTTATAATGGACTAACCGATGCTTCTAGGGACCACCTAGATAGTTGTGCTAGTTGTGTTTTTAGTGAAAGAAATGTTGAGCCAGCTGAATTGCTATTGAATAATATATTGAGTAATGATAATGATTGGACACTTCCTGAACCAATTCCTAAGCCAACTCCAAAGAAAAGAGGTATTCTATTTCTCATTCCTAAACATATGCAAGAGACAAAGAAATCTATGAAAGAAAAAGGTATTAAAGCTGAAGATGTTAAGAATTTACCACCTATTGAAGAAATACATGGTCTTGATAACCCGACACGTAGTAGAGGTAAATTCTCTCTATAGATTTGATGAAGGTGATATTCCTCATAATAAGTCTGCTAGTCAATGCTTGGATGAGTTTGATAATTTTATTGTTAAACAAGAAAACCTCAATGCTTATGTTAGCGAATAATCATGAGTGGACATGGTTCCACGCGAGGTTGGAGTCCATGCGCACGTGATTCGTGTAGTATTTGTACAACCATCGAGTATATCTATTTCTCAGCACCGCTCCAGTGTAGTATAGGCCTAGTATTCCACAACCAATAAGTGAGTAAGCCCCATTGCGCAATAACTACACCGATCCATGCTATTGATTAGAGGAGTTAATCTCGTTATTTGTACATTCAACGGCAGCGTGCACCATCCCATGCATTTTCTCCCCATTCATTGTATCCATGCCAGCTCGTCCCTCACTTAGCTAGCTTATCTAGTCCATGCTCACGGAGATCTAAGAGTTCCTCTTCCCAACAATGGAGTTGTGGAATTGTAGCTATACTTGAGTCCATCTCTCTTTCTCTCTCTCTCTCTCTCTCTCTCTCTCTCTAGTGGCTGGTGGTGGACACTACAAGCTCATGTTCTATATTAAGATCCCAACCAACATAGGAATGATAACAAACATCTAACCTTTCGTCGTCTCTAGAGCTTGATGCCATGGCCAGATTTTTCCTCTCAGCGCCAGGTTGAAGATGAACAATATTGGGTGACATATGTGACATCTTCACCTAGCACACCTCAACATGTATTCATTATTAGGAGTAGGTCGTGAAGTTTTAACTACATTGGAAGCATGCACCCTGTCCATAATCACACTAGCTCTCTCCACCTAGCATTGTTCAATTATAAAGTGGGGTATTTTAGTTTCGTCACTTTTTTCAACTATTGGTTTAGAACTGAAATCCTTACATTTATAAATTTCTTACTGAAAAATCAATTGACTCCATTCTTCATAGTTAACTCGAATCATGAAAAAAGTAGAATTTGAATTTGAAAATGCAACATTAATAAAAAAAATCATTTTGTCTATTAAGAGAAGACCAGGCAAAATTCTACATAAAGGTTAAAATATTTTTACATGGCTTATAGAGAACGAGGTTTCTTTTCACGGCTTCGGTTTTGATCTCAGCTTCACAAGCATACATGTTAACCAAAATTACAATTCCCATTTTAACATATAATGACGCTTAGACAACTTGCCTCCAGATGGCTCCCTCACAAGCAGCCTTTATGGTCGTTCGATCCGCCTTCGCGTGTCTAAACTGTTGGATATTTGCCTTACGGTCAATTTTTTTTCACCTCACAGCTTGTTTTTCGTGTCCAATGACGGTGGGCTCGCCGAGCTCGCATTGGCTGGGTCAGCCCAGGCCAGGGAAAGGTTTTGCCCAATCACGCCTCACGCCGCATTGACCTGCTTGCCCACCCTCGTCCCACACCAATGAACCCTAGCCCCTTTCCCCGATACCCACAAAGCCGCCTCCTCTCCATTCCCCATGCCACCGGCCTTGCCTCTTCGCTCGCCTCCTCCTCTCCTCTTCCATGCCACCATGGTTCCAGACATGCGCAGTCGCCGTGCAAGAGCAGGGCATCGGGTCTTCATGAGGAGTGGAGGGGAGGATGCGAAGGACAGGGCGAAGGAGGTGGCTGGCGAGGAGGACAAGCAGCAGGGAGAAGGAGAAGGTGAGAGCTCGACACCGCCCTCCTCCTCACAAGGGCGGTTGGCTCGCTGACTGTCGCCAACAGTCCTCACCTCCTTAGCGCCATGAGAGGCGCCCGCCTCGCCTCCGGAAGAAGCAGCAGGATTGGTGGAGCATCGAATGCGGCCGGGTCAACGGTTGAGGGAGGGTCACCCACCGAAGCAGCAGGAGAAAGACCTTGAGGTGGTTCAGATTTGCCTCTACATCCTTTCTCTCTTTTCCTAGGTTTTGATCTCCTGTACATATTTTGGCCACCTAAGTTTTGTCCGCTCTCTGTCAATTTCAAAGAAGTCTGATCATCCAACACAATGAGATGAAGTACTCGTAATAAATTGCAGCAGGTGCGATTGATACTGTGGAATTGATCTGATTCTCAATCTTCCTTCTTCCGGTACTTATTTCACACTCTCTCTGATTGGTCAATGTGCTATGCAAAGTTGTTTGATATATGGATTAAATTTGCTTTTGTACATGTCTGCATCGTACTTAATGTTATTCCCTTCTGAATTAGCAAGATTTAGACGATAATTCACAACAATGTCAATGTTAGGTTTGATTCACTACCAAGTGCTTTTTAGTTTACAAAGGGTTTTAATTCAGCATTCAACTCCGCCTTCACAAGATAAAAATTCATAAAGAGATTTGGTCTCTTCTTTATTATCTGGTGCATTATGTACTATGCATGGCATTAATCGTGAGTATTTTTTCCAATACTATGCATTGGTCTACTTTGAATCTTTTTGTCTTACTTTATACTTGTTTTGCTACACATGATTTGGATTGATCTACTTAGAAGCATGAGTTTATGAAAATTAATATACTAGGATTGCTCTGCTCCTGCTTGACATGCGATGGCAATTGTGACATGACGAGTTGTTCAAGTGGAATGGATTGTCGTCACCTTTGACTAAGCTCGTCGAGCCTAAGAATTGTGGCGCATCGGTGGCCCAATTGTTCAACTTCTCAACACCGCTTAATTTTGTCTTTGGATATCCTTGCGCCCACTTAGCGAGGAGTATCTATACTGAATTTCTGCTCCGATAACTTATACTCCTATAATTTATCTCTAATACCCATTCAAAATATTAGATTCAAAATGTAACTCTTTGCGGCCCTAATTTGACAGTACTTTGAGTGCTTTCTATAGGAACAGGAGTGAGCAAAGACGAAGTCACCTGAGACGGGAAAAAACAGAAGTATATGTTAATAACCAGATTTTCAACTTTTGTTGACCTTTTATTTTAAATGAATGATATGTTCTAGCATTTTAGCTACTAATCATAAATATTAAGTCGGCTATTCGTAAGACGCTACATGTTCTTAGCTGCTATATTTTATACCTGAAATTATTTTCTAAGTCCACATAACATAGGCAGAAGTCATGAAAATTATGAAAGCCTTTTTGAAAAAAAAATACAGAAAGGATCTTGGAAAAAAGAATTACTTGTGAATAATCATTTTGACTGATGAGCTGATCTCTGCATAATGAATCCACTGAGAGATTGGAGAGCTTTTCTGCTGCATGAGAAAGAGCCACAGATGGCCGACTAATACCCATTATAGCAGGATTCTGCATATGATGTGCATACACAAGGTGCCGCTGGGTGATACGGAAGTTCTCTGAACATAGAATACTAGATTAAAGCACTCACAGTATTTCTTCAGCACTCAGATCTCTTGCAAGTGGCACCCTTTGTATGCTTACCCACGTGAGGGCCTTCGCCAGTTTGCATGATAAAAATACAAGTGATTGTTTGAAAATATACATTGTGCTCTACCTCGCCTTTCTGGGCTGCATGTGGAGGGATATACCCAATTTTGGGCATAAAGGCCAAAGGGTTTCTTTCAAGGCACTAGGCAATCACGAATAGCTCATATATTCAGGGTATGCGCCCCTTGTGCTATATTTATAGCAGGTTGTACTCGGCATATATTGTGAGATTTGATCTGGTAGAGAAGAAGGACCGAGATAGTCTGGTCTTACCTACATATATGAGTCGTTATTGAGGACTGAGCATCGAGCGTGATTCCGTTTCCAGTCCATGTAGATTAGGCATTGCACGACTTAGCTAGAAACTTTATAGGTTTTTAGTATATATATCTTCAGTTATGTTGTCATGATTTGCTTTTTCTGAACCTTGATAATACTATCCTGGATTTGTGACAACAGTCTACAGATTTTTCCCTTTATTTTTTATCATTGTGAAGAACAAATCTACAAAATTCAACCAGTTGTGAACTCATCAAGTACGAGACCTCTGTCTAATATCATTTCTACAGGTTGAACCTGAAAGGATGCCAGCCAATTGCTTTTCCAAAATTGATGTTTCATGTCTTGAAACTTCCCCATTTTTCTTTTCAGAGGACAAAGGACATCCGGATTAGTTAGCTTCTTTTTACAGTTCCTATCCATTGAACTATATGCAGTTTTCAGCTAGACCTCGTTTTACAATGCCTATCCATTGAACTATATGCAGTGTCAACAAAAATTGTGAGATGCGATGGCTGCAATGGTGGGGCCAAACAATCCTACGGCAGCAGCAATAGTTATCCATGATAAATCTCTGTTAAGTGCTCCTTTCTCTTTACCTCTTTACTCCCGTGTCTCTGATTTTGATGTCATAGTCTATGTTTTTAGTTAGACACCGTGTTTGCGGATTTCATAAAGAAGGGCAGATGAAGAAGCTATCAGAAGATTTTGTTGAACGAAACTTGCATTCTGATGTTACGAGTGTAGAAATATATGCTGCATTTTTAGGAAATTAGATAATAGGACCTGCTAAAGGAGAACTTTGGTTAAGCTATTTCTTTATTTGTTTGTGCAACCAACCTTATTTGGTTCTGATTGGAAGATAATACGACTGGCTAAAGGAGATCTTTGGTAAAATATGTCATTATTGCAACCATGCTTATTTGGTTTTGACGAGCTAAAGTATTGAAGTATATGAAGTGTCAACAAACAGCGTGAGATGATATAGCTGCAATGGTGTGGGGTCAAACAATCCTACGGCAGCAGCAATAGTCAGCCCACAATAAATCTCTGTTAAGTGCTCCTTTCTCTTTACCTCTTTACTCCCGTGTCTCTGATTTTGATTTCATAATTTATGTTTTTAGCTAGACACCGTGTTTGCGGATTTCATAAAGAAGGGTAGATGAAGAAGCTATCAGAAGATTTTGTTGAACGAAACTTGCATTTTGATGTTACGAGTGTAGAAATATATTCTGCATTTTTAGGAAATTAGATAATAGGACCTGCTAAAGGAGAACTTTGGTCAAGCTATTTCTTTATTTGTTTGTGCAACCAACCTTATTTGGTTCTGATTGGAAGATAATACGACCGGCTGTACACACTTCTATTGAGTAAAGCTCATTGTTAAGTTCAGGTATAATTATGTGTCTTGAATTCTTGTTATTTTTCATTTCTTATGTGAAATAAATCATCAGTGGCATACTTGGTTTCCCGTACTGTTTTTGGTTATTGATTTAAAGTGACCTTTTCTGATTTTGCAAACCAGAGGGGTTGTTCCAATTATAAATGTATATTGCTACTTCTTTTGGCTGCTATAAAATGCTAAGCACAAATTGTTGCAATAGTAAATGAGCAATGAATATAATATTTTACCGGAGATCATACTCACCGACGACACCGTACACAATACAATGTTGATTACAATGCCCTTTATAGCGCCATCATTGGACAGCTTCTCCCGACCTTTACCCTGTGTGTAGAATGTGGAAACAATTGAGGATAGGGTGGCTATCCCTATATCACAGGTCTGACGGTGCATCAGGAATTGCCATGTAGTTGCATGTTTGTCAAGAGTCTAAGCATGTGAAAGTTGGGTTACCTCTATATTTGTAAGAGTTGGAACTTGGTACGGTTTTGCAAAATACGATGATAGCTCGCATTTTCTGGATGACCCAATGCTTCTTTGGTGAAATTTGATCAGTCTTACATATACATTTGAAATATTATGTTGTATACATTTCATCAGGCACTGGAATTTGCCGGACATCGGAGAAGCTATCGGCACTTTCGTCTGAGCTGCTGTCCGAACGTTCGTTAGAGCTACTATCAGCACTTCCATCAAAACAGCTGCTGGGCGAGAGAAACCTATGGAATCATGGATTTTCAATCAAAACAGCCTAATAAAGATCATTAATATGCCAACGTAAAAATCTGGCACATCATATACCCATGGAAATGTGGTTGAAAAAGCAAGATCGAATCGCAACCTAATCAACCTATACACCAATAACCATTGGAATAACGATTTGTTTGCATCCGTATACATACCTAAATAGAAAGAATTATAGCACAAGATCTACCATGCTTAAAAAAGACACAGGAGGAGTAAAAATCGGCATAGAAAGAGGGGAAATGCAAGATCCATATAAATGAGAACTAAATCCATGCATGCAGAGAACCAAATCAAAGGAAAGAAGAAATCTCACTTGAAATGCTTCTCTCGCCCAATTGAGGAACCAAGGAAGAAAATGGGATAAATAGGTTCGGTGGATGCAGTCCCTGCCACTTCAATATTCTACTCCTGACGGGCCACACACATTGTTGTTCGTGGGTTAGGCCATGTAACATATGGTCCATTCGAATATCTATGCCTCCATACACACAACACAAAGAGGTTCTTTTTTCTTCATGCACATGGAAAATAAGAGTTTGGTGCAAACACTGCTAAAAATACATCCATAGCTGGTCTATACATCTTATACAAATGTCTTTTTTAGCTTAGGTTTCTCATCATGATGACCATATTTTAAAACTAAAATAATGCTTGCTTAGCTGGTCTGTACATGTTATACAAATATTTTCTTTTTCCAAACTCAGATTCCACAACATGATAAACATATTTTCAATATAGCATGGTTTAACACATGATCCTTGCAAAATGAAACTATTTTCATCGACAACATGGCTTTAGCGGGTCTCTGCGCCATTTGGCGCAACAGGTCAACTAGTTTAAAAAAAATTGAGACATCAAAATCAACTCCACATATATTTCTAATTGAAGTTATGATATGAACATATCTGCGAGCTGCATTTAATTATCTAAATATATGGGAGCAAGTTTGTCATGGTTACAGCTAAATTCGTGTGTTTAGTTGATGTTCTATATATTAATACTATATTAATATATGTAGTAGTAATGTATTAATTGGTAAATTAGGGCTAATCATCATATACGTGTGTTTAATCATTGTGCCAGTTATTAGCTCTGTAATATCTAGGGCTAATTAGCATATGAGTCTTACTCTATACACTAAACCATCCAGTTCGTCATGAAATAGTCGCTATGAATAAAGCTTCTTGTATCAGCATTCCGTCGATTCATCTGCCTATTGATGAGTGGCACATTAATACATAGACTTGGCCACCTAATTACAAGTGCCACAAAAGAAGTCTGCAATGCAAGGAGACGAACATGTTGGATATATGTCAGCGCGTGCATATACCCAAGAAAGTAAAATGCATGACCAGTATCGATATGATATAACATGTGTATCAACGTTTCTGCTCGGGCCATCTCTTCTTGTTCTTCTGCTGTCCACAGGGATGCAACTCACAGAAGAGCTACAGTGTAGTATGACAGATATATGAGAATTAAAGACTGACCCAACACCTGCAAGGGGCGTTGCTACTAGACAACTAGTATCCATACGAGAATTAAACGAGACTTGGCCAATGTGTGTCAGGTATAACATTACATATTTACTCTGGCCTGCGAATTACCTGCCTTGTATTTTGCAGTGGCCTATATTAAGTAGCAATCATGATGCATATGGGGACGTGCGAGATTTCGGCATCGCGTGCCACCATGTCCCAAAAATTCGCGTCCTTATGTTAATAGACAATTGAAACGTAATTCTTACACTGCTTGGGTGATTATATGAGTAGAACTGTTAATGATCTTAAGCTTATTAGTAAGCATGCTTCCATGGTTAAAACTCAAGTAGAACAAGTACTTAAGGCACATGATGATTTGCTCAATGAGTTGAACAGTAAGAACAATGATAATGCTGTTAGGGTTATGACTAGAGGTGGTAAGATGATCCGGGAACCTTTGTATCCTGAGGGCCATCCTAAGATAATTGAGCAAGATTCTCAGAGAATTAATATTGATGCACCTAGTCCTAGTAATAAAAAGAAAAATAAAACTGATAGGACCTTGCATGCTTCTCGTGAACCTGTTACAGTTACACCTGAGAATCCCAATGATATTTCTATTTCTAATGCTGAGACACAATCTGGTGATGAACATGAACCTAGTGATAATGTTAATGATGATGTTCATGTTAATGCTCAACCTAGTAATGATAATGATGTGGAGGTAGAACCCGTTGTTGATCTTGATAACCCACACTCAAAGAATCAACATTATGATAACAGAGACTCCATTGCTAGGAAACATGGTAAACAAAGAGAACCATGGGTTCAGAAAACCCATGCCCTTTCCTCCTAAACCATCCAAGAAAAAGGATGGTGAGGATTTTGAGCGCTTTGTTGAAATGCTTAGACCGGTCTTTTTGCGTATGCGTTTGACCGATATTCTGAAAATGTCTCCTTATGCTAAGTATATGAAAGATATTGTTACAAATAAAAGAAAGATAATGGAAGCTGAAATTTCCACCATGCTTACTAATTACACTTTTAAGGGTGGAATACCAAAGAAACTAGGAGACCCAGGACTACCAACTATACCATGCTCCATTAAAAGAAACTATGTTAAAACTGCTTTATGTGATTTGGGAGCTGGTGTTAGTGATATGCCTTTCTTTTTGTATCATAGACTTGAATTGAATAAGTTGACACATACTGAAATCTCTTTGCAAATGGCTGATAAATCAACTGCTATACCCATCGGTATTTGTGAGGATGTGTCTGTTGTGGTTGCAAACGTTACTATCTTAACGGACTTTGTTATTCTTGATATTCTCGAGGACGACAGTATGTCGATCATCCTTGGTAGACCCTTTTTGAATACTGCAGGGGCTGTTATTGATTGCAACAAAGGCAATGTCACTTTTCATGTTAATGGTAATGAGCATACGGTACACTTTCCGAAGAAACAACCTCAAGTGAATAGCATCAATTCTATTGGAAAAATTTCAACTATTGCTATTGGAGGTTTTGAATTCCCTCTTCCTACTATCAAAAGTAAATATCATATTCTTATTGTTGGGGACATGCATATCCCCGTTGAGGTAACCTAATGTTATTCGAAAATTCTCCGGTTTCATGTTATTCGAAAGAAGTTTGTTAATAAGACTTGATCAACCTTGTTAATGGATTACTTTGATGAGCATGAGATGGATGAATTTACACTACTTTCTGTACCTACTTTTTACTTTATGTTATTTAGAATAAATAAAGCAAAAATAGTATTACTCGTCTGTTTTCTGAATTACCCGTGCAATAAAAAAATGTCCCAAAAATAAAAGTTCTCCAAATGCCCTGAAATTTAGTATGAATTTTTATAGAACATTTAAGGATTTTTGGCACTGAGAACACACCAGGGGGCTGCACCAGTGGACCACAAGGGTGGAGGGTGCGCCCTACCCCCTGGGCACGCCCCCTGCCTTGTGGGTCCCACTCACTTATTCCAGCACCAATCCACTTCGCCTTCCTCCGTAAAAAATCATCCTATTGCTCAAACTCGTGTTCTTGCTCATCTTGCTGCCATTTTCGATATCCTTGTGCAAAACTCCATTTGCAAAACTGTTTTGGGGATTGTTCTTTGGTATGTGACTCCTCCAATGGTCCAATTAGTTTTTCTCTAGTGCTTTATTTATAGAATTTTTTGCTGCTGTGGTGACCTTGTTCTTGAGCTTGCATGTCAAATTTATATGGTCTAGAGTAGTTTTGATGCATGATATAGCCTGTAGGCACTTGTAGGAGTAGTTGCTATCGATTTTGTTGAGTTTTGTTCACTTTTATTTTGAGTATCTAAAAATTTCAGAAATTTTTCAGAGGAAGAAAAATGTTTAGGAAAATTTACCAAGGTGGTTCCTCAAGGAAGCAACCCCCAAGGCTCGTGATACGTGAGCCGAATCTTGAACCACCAAGGGAAGCTCAAGTGTGGCCTTGTGAATGGCCGTAGGATGAATTCATGGTTTATGCAGGTTTCAAGGATGAGTTTGAGGCATACGTACAAAATGCTGGCCTTGAGGACTTCGTGTCAGATAAGTGCTGGCAATACTATCACCTCACTGATTCATTTGTGCGAAGATTTAAATTTACATCCCAGCGCAATACTCATACTGTCCTGTTTGATCTTTATGATAAATCTTATACCATGGACCTAGAAGATTTTAGTGATGCATCCAAAATCCCACAATGGGGTATTCTTAGTGAGCCTCGCAAAATTGAATACAATGATTTCCTTGCTAGCATCACTGTAGGAGAAACTAGAAATATCACAATAGCCTCCATGGGGAGCATTCATTTTCCTTCCATACATTATTTTCCTCTCTTCATAGGCAGGTGCGTTAATGGTAAACATGATCATAGCCACCTTTGTGCATTGGATCTTAGTGTCCTCAAGTGTGTAGTGTTGGGTGATAGGTGATATAATTTAGGGGCTATTATTACAGGAGATTACACCTTAATTCTAAAGATGGAGATCTCTTTGGTGGAATTTATGCCACCCGCTTAGCTAATTATCTTGAGGAACCCATAAGGGAGAATGATATTGAGACACCACCTGCTTTTTGAAAGAAATATGCCCTAGAGGCAATAATAAAGTTGTTATTTATATTTCCTTATATCATGATAAATGTTTATTATTCATGCCAGAATTGTATTAATCGGAAACTTGATACATGTGTGGATACATAGACAAAATACAATGTCCATAGTAAGCCTCTACTAGACTAGCTCATTAATCAAAGATGGCTAAGTTTCCTAACCATAGACATGTGTTGTCATTTGATGAACGGGTCACATCATTAGGAGATTATGTCTCTACAAGACCCATCCGTTAGCTTAGCATAATGATCGTTAAGTTTTATCGCTATTGCTTTCTTCATGACTTATACATATTCCTTCGACTATGAGATTATGCAACTCCCGAATACCGGAGGAATACCTTGTGTGCTATCAAATGTCACAACGTAACTGGGTGATTCTAAAGATGTTCTACAGGTATCTCTGAAGGTGTTTGTTGGGTTGGCATAGATCGAGATTAGGGTTTGTCACTCCGAGTATCAGAGAGGTATCTTTGGGCCCTGTCGGTAATGCACATCATAATAAGCTGTCGGATCTGGGGTTCTGACAAAACCCTTAAGGTTCGAACTTTGGGGTGCGCGCGAAGTTCTTTCCCTCCTACCGATCTACGCCCTAGCTCGGTAAGATCTCGCGGACGAACTCGACGAACTCGCAACATAGAAAGACACGATATTTATACTGGTTCAGGCCACCGTTGTGGTGTAATACCCTACTCCAGTGTGGTGGTGGTGGATTGTATCTTGGACTGATGATGAACAGTACAAGGGGAAGAACAGCCACCTGAGGTTGAGGTGTTCTTGTGCTTGTCGAACTTGTGTGGGCGAGGACTCGATCCGTCCGGGCTTCATTCTTTTCTACTGTGGTGGCTGGCTCTACTTATATAGGCCCTGGTCCTCTACCCAAATATTGAGCGGGAAGGGTGCCAACAACGGCGGGCAATTTGAAAGGGGGCAGCTAGTACAAGCTATCCTGACAAAAGTGGTCTTCACGTGCAAAAGGCTCTGGTGGTGACGCCGTCTTGGGCTCCATGGTGACCTCCGTCTTGCCGTACTGCTGGTCTTCGGTCTCGTTGCACCAATATGGAAACCTTTGCTTGATGCCTCAGACTCGCGCTGCGCCGCCTCCTTAGCACCAAAGAGGAAGCAAGGACACCGCGCTCGGCGCCTGTCCCGGTGTTGATCGTCATGGCTCACGCCACGCGAGCCTCGCGAGGTTTGCCCCACCTGATATCTCCGCCTCACGAGCCTGCCTGGCTAGGCCGCTCGAGGAGGTCTTCGCGGCGCCGCCTGCGAGGCTTGGCCTCGCGAGGGTCTTGAACGCCGTGTCGAGAAGATGGGCCGACGGCCGCTAGCTTTAGCCACGCCTGGGCCGCAGTGTGCAAGTCTGGGACCCCATTTACGTAACGCCGACAAGAGCCCCGGGCACAAGGCGCGCTGGCTTGGCTTCGAGGCGAAGCCAAAGGTCAAGTACAGAGTGCCGCGGGCCCCAAAAGCCTGCGGCCTCGGTTGACGCATGGCAGTTGATTGGACGTGGGCATCTCCGCTTCCCCATGCTACCTCGGCAACTGCTCGACTTGACAAGTCCCTGCAACATGCAAGGAAAACCATCATTACATGTGATCGTGGGAGGCGCCGGTTGGCCTTCTTTCGCTATAAATGGGGAGGGGGCGGAGCCCCCGTCGCCCATCTCTTCCATGGTTGCTTGCTTTTTCCTCCTTGCTCCTCTGCCGCAACAATGGCGCCCATCCGGGTTTCCGTGGACGAAAGGAAAGCCCCCCGCCGACGATTTGGGGCCGCTCTCGCCGAAGAAGAGGTCGGTCCATCGTCGCGACGAGGTGGCAATGCAGGTGGTGACGAGGCCTTGGTGCGAGCTTCCTCCTCCAGGGTACCCGCTTCCCTTGTACGCCCCAGCCGAGGGCTCAAGAGGGCGGAGTGACGAAGCGCGCCGCGCCGCCGCTTCCGTGGTCGCCGCGATGGCGACGCTGCGTCGCTGTTCTCGGAATCCATGCAATGGATTCCTCGCGTGAACTTGTGCTATGGGCGCCGATGCCCCCAAGTTCCTGGATCCACTTCCCGCGGTTCTTCTCATATGCGATGCCGCCGATCCTGCGACTGGTGGTGCAGGTGAAGATGTCGTTACCCAAGGAGGAGCACCTTCTGCAGGCGATGGCGGTGTCCAGGGGTGACCTGCGGCTACTCTCCTGTTTTGTTCCTGTAATATGCATCAGGCCTCGTGGAGGCGTTAAACTTTAATTTGATATTGTGAGGACAATATGTTTTGTAATATTTGCTTCAAGATTTTGCGATTTTCTTCCTGTCCGCTTTGTGTTCTGCGTCGGCAGAGTCTGCCTCACAAGATACCTCAACCGCCGCTAATGACCGGAGACCAGGACGAACCAAGGAGTGAGGGGCTACGTGATCAGTTAGGCTCCTGAGTCCTTATGCTCAGGAGTTCCCCTTGACGCGCAAACGGCTTACAAGAAGAGTACGCGAGGGTAGATTAATGTTCTACGTCGGCAGAGCCCGGCCCGGCGCATACCTCAACCGCCGTTGGGCCGACCAAAGACCAGGACGGACCAAGGAGTGAGGGGCTACGAGACCAGTTAGGCTCCTGAGTCGCGATGCTAGTCCCCCTTGACGCGCAAACAATTTCCATACCTACCCTCACCGAGGCCTCGGGAGGGGCGTGCGACGACCAGGTCTGGGAGACCTGTTTGAGCGGCGTGCGCTTGGGCGTGACCCGAGCGCAGCCCCCAGGCCCTGGAGACCTGGTTGGGTGGCGACGCCATGCGTGACCCGAGCGCAGCCCCCGTGTCCAGCCCCTCGCTGCTCTCCCGAGGGGAGGCGCGCGGTGAGGCCGACGCTGAGCCTGGGCTCCCTAAGGTTGGTACGACCGTGAGCCGCCTCGCTTGTTTATCACCAGCGGAGCATAGTGCCCGCCAGGCACGGGCATAGCCACCCTCGGTAGTGTCGACGGCCAGCGCGAGCATGGTGCTTCCACTTGTGCGTGGAGGGGCCCTCCGGAGGAGCAGCTGGGCGTGTACAACCCATACGACACGTGGCTTGCACGGCAGGCCGCGAGGTGTATCTGGTACTGTGAGCCAGCTGGGACTCACCAGCCCTACCTCAAGGCGGGTTGCGCCTGGTCTTGAGTCTTTGATAGCTGTGCGTTCCTGCGAGACGTTAGGTGCAAGCGCCCACGCCCTCGTGTCCCGGACCTCGAGCGAGCTCAGCTGCCGCTGGTATACCAGTCGCGATGCCGTAGTCAAGGCCAGGGGTGAGGGCTGAGAGCCAAGAAAGCTCATGAGTCGCGATGCTCAGAGCCCCTTTACCGCAAGCAAGTTTAATTGCATGATGGAGGGTGGACCCATGGAAGGTGGCAATCAGGAAGATTAAGCATGAAAGGCAAATCACCTTGGGCAAATGCAGAAAGATACATGCCACCGGGTCAAGCCCGAGCGGCTTGGGGAGATGCAGCCCGAGTGGCACCCCCAGCAAGGTAAGCTAAAGACATAAGAAAGGATACACGCCACGGGGACGGACCCACGCGGCCTGGGAATAATGTAGCCCGAGGGGTGCTACCAGCTAAACGAACTTGGAAAATGTCACCTGGTTCTGTTGACGAAGGAGAGTTGAGGCAGCCAAGGCGTGCTGGCGGGGCAGCTCCTCATGAGCCACCGGGGCCCTGAGCCTCGGGAGGCTCTGGGGACTCAGGAGGTTCCCTGAGGACCGTCTCCATCTCCGCCAGGACGGCGTGGTGCCTGGCCTCCTGAACCGCCAGGATACGCCGCATGTTGCGTTGATAGGCTGACGACACGCTCGGCAGGCCAAAGGGCATGCGAACGTAGCTACGCGGTGGACCCTCACAACGTCCCACGCGCGATGGCCAGAAAAGCTCTTGAGAAGCGGCCCTGTTGAGCCCTGGAACGTCGATGCAGACGCGCAGCCCGACATCCTCACCTGGATGGGGAGCTGCGCCTCATGAGCGGCGGTTGCCGCGCATGGCCCTTGCGTCTTGCAATTCCTGAGTGGTCTTGGTGATGAACTCCTAAGCGGCGGGCGCTCCTTGCCCTGTGTTCTCCTGAGGGAGACGTGCTGCGAAGCACGCCTCCAAGTGGTGCCCAAGCACCTCCCTCGTGATGTTGGCAAGGTCTGAGGCCCTCTAGAAGAGAGCCTCCGAGCCCTGCCCGAGGAGGGCGCTGGGTGCGCCTTCCTATGCGATGGAGGGAGGCTCCCCTGGAGCGGGCGATGATCCTGACGAGGTTCCAGCCGCAACGCCACCTTCCTGAGGTCTGGCACGGCGCAGCTGCTTATTCTTGGGAATGGCCTCTAGAGGGCCCTCACTTTTGCTGTCAGGGTCCTCGATTGCTGCAGGTTGGAAGGCGCGCTCGAGGGAGCACACCGCATCTCTCTCTTTGCATGGGACCATGATGATTCCACCGCTTCCCGGCATCTTGAGAACGTTGTAGCCGTGGTGGGTGACGGCCATGAACTTGGCCAGGGCTGGATGCCCGTGGATGGCGTTGTAGGGCAGACGGATGTGGGCAACGTCGAAGTCGATGAGCTCGGTGCGGTAATTCTTGCATTCTCCAAAGGTGACAGGGAGGCGGGCCTGCCCTATCGGCGTGGTGGAACCGTCGATCACTCCTGAGAAAGGCTTGGTAGGCTGAAGCTGGTCATATGGGACTTGGAGATTGTCTAACGTATCGATGGACAGGACATTGAGCCATGCGCCGCCATCGATGAGGGTCTTGGTAACTTGCACATTACTGATGACTGGGGAGCACAGCATCGGGAGGGCGCCAGCGGTAGCCACGCACTTGAGCTGATCGACCGAGCTGAACGTGATGGGGCACTGGGACCATCTGAGTGGGCGCGTGTCCTCGAGCTTGGGGAGGACTGCATTCACTTCACGAGCAAACTGCTTGAAGATACACTGCGAGGCTGGGGCCTGGGCTCCGCCCAATATGCAAGCAATAGCACACGGCTCTTGGAAGCCCCTCGCCTTGATGGTGGTCGCTGCTCCTTCTGGCGGTGGCGCAACGGGGAAGACCAGCGCTGCTCGAGGACAGTCCTCACGAGGCTGGTCTCTCCAGGCGCCCTCGCGAGGATGATCCTGCCAGTGGTCCTCACGAAGACGGTCGCGCCACTCCTGGCGCGGGCCACGGTCGTCCCAGCGTCCGCCACCATGTCCTCCTCCTCGGTCGTATCCCCGGTAGCCACGTTCGGGGCGTCGACCATAGCGTCCTTCGCGAATGGCTCTGAGCTCTTGACAGTCACTAGTGTTGTGGGTGTTCAGGTTGTGGAAGGCGCAGAATGGTCGGCTGTTCTTGGATGACTCGGGCTGATCTCTGCCTCGCTTGGTGTCAGGCTCTGCTGCGAGCACTGCTGCTTCCTTGCGCTTCAAGTCCTTGGCCTTGGCCTTCTTCTCCTCTGCGCCCACTGCTGGCAGCTCGAGGAGGGAAAGGCGCCCCTCCTCAGCTCTTGCGCACTTGGTTGCTAGGTTGAACAGCTCCTGAGATGTGCACATCTCCTCGTGGATAGTGAGCTCTTCCTTCATCTTGACGTCACAGACGCTGTCGGAGAACGCGGAGATGATGGCCTCATCCGCGATCTTGGGGATCTTGAGGCGGGTGCTGTTGAAGCGCTGGATGTACTTCTGGAGGGTCTCTCCTGGTTGCTGCTTGATGCGGCGCAGGTCGCCCGCGGGCGGCGGGCGGTCGCGGGTGCCCTGGAAGTTGGCGACGAAGCAGTAGCGCATCTCATCCCAGAAGGAGACCGAGCCTTGCGACAGGTTCAGGAGCCAGGAGCGGGCACCATCCTTGAGAGCCATGGGAAACCAGTTCGCCATGACTTTCTCGTCGCCGTTGGCCGCTTCGATGCTCAGCTCGTAGAGCTGCAGGAACTCTGCGGGGTCGGTGGTGCCGTCATAGCGAGGAGGCAGATCCGGCTTGAACTTGCCCGGCCAGGCGATGCTACGCAGCTCGGGGGTGAAGGAGCGGCAGCCGGTCGTGGTCGCCGGGGCCCGTCTCGGAGGTGGAGCTTGGTCTTGATGAAGTCCCCACGCCGCCACCGCAGGTAGCGCGCGTTCTTGGTGAGGCGGCGCGGGGAGCACAGGTGCGGCTCCTCGCGGCCGAGGAATCTCTTGGCAGCTTCTCTCTTCGCTCGCGGGCGCCGGGCATGGTGGATCACGCCGTGGGGCCGCGCGCCTTGGCGCCAAGGAACAGTCTTGGGGCAGAGGTGGTGGAGGCGCTCCATGAGCCATGTCGCCCGTGGCGGGCGGAGGGTGAGGCAGAGAGTGGGACGGTGTCGGGGAGCCCCCTGTGGCGCGGACGAGCTCGGCGACGTGGTCGAGCCAGTCCTTGTAGAGGTCGTCGACCGGGCGGTAGCGCAGGAGCTCGTTCGCCATGAGGAGCGCGGCCTATGCGTCCATGGGAGCGCGACGTGCGTGGGACGAAGAACCGGCCGGGGTCAGCGATGGAGTGGCGGTGCGGCCGTCCTGCCGCACCGATGGGTGCAGCGGGACGCTTGCTGCTCATTCCCCGCCAGGCCGGTGGCGGCAGGAGACGGAGAACAACGAGGTGGCCCGTCGACGGGAGCCCTCTGAGCAACACGGGCGGTGAGGGCAGCCCGGTGCTCAGCTCGAGCACGGCGTGCGTCCGCCACGGAGACGACGGAGCGACAGAGCGACGGATCAGCGGAAGGGAAGCTACGGCACACCCCTACCTAGCGCGCCAAATGTCGAATCTGGGGTTCCCACAAAACCCTTAAGGTTCGAACTCTAGGGTGTGCGCGAAGTTCTTTCCCTCCTACCGATCTACGCCCTAGCTCGCTAAGATCTCACGAACGAACTCGACGAACTCGCAACACAAAAAGACACGAGATTTATACTGGTTCGGGCGACAGTTGTGGTGTAATACCCTACTCCAGTGTGGTGGTGGTGGATTGCCTCTTGGGCTGATGATGAATAATACAAGGGGAAGAACAGCCTCCTGAGGTTGAGGTGTTCTTGTGCTTGTCGAACTTGTGTGGGTGAGGACTCGATCCGTCCAGGCTTCGTTCTTTTCTACTGTGGTGGCTGGCTCTACTTATATAGGCCCTGGTGCTCTCCCCAAATATTGAGCGGGAAGGGAGCCAACAACGGCGGGCAATTTGAAAGGGGACAACTAGTACAAGCTATCCTGACAAAAGTGGTCTTCGTGTGCAAAAGGCTCTAGTGGTGACGCTGTCTTGGGCTCCATGGTGACCTCCGTCTTGCCGTCCTGCTGGTCTTCGGTCTCATTGCACCAATATGGAAACCTTTGCTTGATGCCTTGGTACTCCGCTGCTGCGCCTGCCTCCTTAGTCCTTAGCACCAAAGAGGAAGCAAGGACACTGCAAGCTTCAAGCCTCACCGGGTGTCGATCGTCATGGCTCACGCCATGCGAGCCTCGCGAGGTTTGCCCCGCCTTGATATCTCCGCCCTCGCAAGCCTGCTGGCTAGGCCGCCCGAGGAGGTCTTGCATCGCCACCCCACGAGGCTTGGCCCTCGCAAGGGTCTTGAACGCCTTTGTCGATGAAGATGGGCCGCACGACCTACTAGCTTTAGCCACACCGTGGCTCCGGGCAGGTAAGTCTGGGACCCCAGTTCCTAGAACACCGCATAAGCCTTGCAAGCACTGTGACTAATGAGTTAGTTGCAGGATGATGCATTACAGAACGAGTAAAGAGATTTGCCGGTAATGAGATTGAACTAGGTATGAACATACCGAAGATCGAATCGCGGGCAAGTAACATAAGGATGACAAAGGGAATTACGTATGTTGTCATTGCGGTATGACCGATAAAGATATTCGTAGAATATGTAGGAACCAATATCAGCATCCAGGTTCCGCTGTTGGTTATTGACCGGAGAGGTGTCTCGGTCATGTCTACATAGTTCTCGATCCCGTAGGGTCCGCACGCTTAACGTTTGATGACGATTTTGTATTATATGAGTTATGTTATTTCGTGACCGAATGTTGTTCGGAGTCCCGGATGAGATCACAGACATGACGAGGAGTCTCGAAATGGCCGAGAGGTAAAGATTCATATATATGACGATAGTATTTGGACACTAGAAGTGTTTCGGGGTACTGGTGCGTGATCGGGTCACCGAAGGGGTTCCGGCTATCCCGGCAACTATATGGGCCTATTCGCCAAGAGGAAAGACAAGATGGGCTGCTGCGCCCCTTGCTGTCCGAATAGGAAGGGAAGGAACAGGGAAGAGAGAAGGAAGGGGAAGCACTGCCTCCCCTTCCTTCCCTCTCCTAAAAGATGGTAAGGTGGGGCGAATTTGACAAGGCCCCAAGTAGGATTCTCCTACTTGGGGCGCCTGGCTGTCCCCTCCCCTCCCACCTATATATATGTGGGAGGAGGTGCCTAGAACACACAACAAACATTGTTAGCCATGTGCGGTGCCCCCCTCCACAGGTTACGCCTCCGATCACTTCACCATCACCGTCACCACACCGTCATGCTGACGGAACTCTCCCTTGACACTTTGTTGGATCAAGAGTTCGAGGGACGTCATCGAACTGAACGTGTGCAGAACTCAGAGGTGTCGTACGTTTGGTGCTTGATCGGTCGGAACGAGAAGAAGTTTGACTACATCAACCGCGTTGTCAAACGCTTCCGCTTTCGGTTTACGAGGGTACGTGGACACACTCTCCCTCTCTCGTTGCTATGCATCTCCTAGATCCATCTTGCGTCAGCGTAGGTTGTTTTTTAAATTGCCATCTACGTTCCCCAACAGTGGTATCCGAGCCAGGTCTATGCGTAGATGATATGCACGAGTAGAACACAAAGAGTTGTGGCATCATCATACTGCTTACCACCAATGTCTTATTTTGATTCGGCGGTATTGTTGGGTGAAGCGGCCCGGACCAACCTTACATGACCACGCTCATGAGACCGGTTCCACCGATGCACATGCAACTAGTTTTTCGTAAAGGTGGCTGGCGGTGTTTGTTTCTCCAACTTTAGTTGAATCGGATTTGATGCGCTCGTCCTTGTTGAAGGTTAAAACAGCAAACTTGATAAATCACCATTGTGGTTTTGATGCGAGATAAGAATGGTTCTTACTCAAGCCTGTAGCAGCCACGTAAAACTTGCAACAACAAAGTAGAGGACGTCTAAGTTGTTTTTGCAGGGCATGTTGTGATGTGATATGGTGAAGACATGATGTGATATACGTTATTGTATGAGATGATCATGTTTTGTAAGACTTATCGGCAACTGGCAGGAGCCTTATGGTTGTCGCTTTATTGTATGAAATGCAAACGCCATGTAATTACTTTACTTTATCACTATGCGTTAGCGATAGTTGTAGAAGCAATAGTTGGCGAGACGACAACGACGCTACGATGGAGATCAAGGTGTCAAGCCAGTGATGATGGAAATCATGACTTTGCTTTAGAGATGGAGATCAAAGGCACAAGATGATGATGGCCATATCATGTCACATATTTTGATTGCATGTGATGTTTATCTTTTATGCATCTTATTTTTCTTAGTACGGCGGTAGCATTATAAGATGATCCCTTACTAAAATTTCAAGGTATAAGTGTTCTCCCTGAGTATGCACCATTGCGAAAGTTCGTCGTGCTAAGACACCACGTGTTGATCGGGTGTGATAATCTCTACGTTCATATACAACGGCTGCAAGACAGTTTTGCACATGCGGAATACTGGGTTAAACTTGACGAGCCTAGCATGTAGACATGGCCTCGAACACCGAGACCGAAGGTCGAATGTGAATCATATAGTAGATATGATCAACGTAGAGATGTTCACCATTGAACACTACTCCATCTGTCGGTGTACTAGAGTAGGGGTACCCTAGTATCCCGAACTCGTGCACGGGTAGTTGCAGCATCCCGCTGCAAGGCTTGCCAGGTGACCGCCAAGGGCCTCCGTGGTTCCTTTGGAGCCATTCAAGAACAAGGCCCCGCAAGAGGAGCTTGCTTGGGAAGGCCAACCAAGGCATGACCAAAACATTCAAGCCAAGGAGACAAGGCCCGGCAAGAGGAGCTTGCCAGAAGGCCAACCAAGGCATCTCAAGGAACTTGCCGCGACGCCGCCACGCTGCCCCCGGCAAGGTCCGTGAGCGACAAGCTTCGGACGCGACAAGACAACGATCGCGGCAAAGGCGCTTGCCGCGTCGGCCACCACTGCACCAAGGCTCCAAAGACATTCACCAACGTGTCGCCATGGGACCTTTCCAGCGCCGCTGCGTTAAGAGGCTATGCGGCCAGCGGTGCGCGGCAAGCGTTTATCGCCGACAAGATTACCATCGTGTAAGCGTGGCATCCCCGACGGTCCCTTTTTGCCTTTGTTTGGGCGACGCAGACGGCATTTAATGCCTTTGTCCCCGCCGTCGTGGTTAGGTATGGTACCTTTGTACAAGTAGTTGTACCAACCACAATTCTTTTCCCATTTTACCCTTGTCTACGCTGCCACCGTCAAGACCCTTTAGCATATAAAAGGAGGCCCATGCGCAACGTAGGGGGTTCAATGCAGAAACACTCACGCTAGGTCTCGTTAGCTGGTGGTGTGTCTTGTAGCACTCAGCGCTCCCAAGCAAGAACTCAATACACTCAGACATGCAGCAGTAGGGAGTGTTATCTCTCGGAGAGCTCCGAAGCTGGGTAAACTGCTCGTGTGTTTACCGATCCGCTCTTCGGCGATCTCCGCCGCCGAACCGAAAGGGCTCGGTCCGCGGTCCCATAGGTGTTCGTGGATCAGCTTCCCGACATCTTTGGCACGCCAGTAGGGCCGTCGAGATTGTGTGAACCTGATCCGGCGCTCACACGAAGCTAGATCTTCATCTTCTTCATCGACATGCCACCGAAGAAGAAGGCTTCGCGGCAGATGTTCCATCCACGCCGATCCCACCACCACCGGAGCAAACGGGTGGTGGGGTAGACGCCGGCGGAAGAGCGGGCGTCGACGAGGGAGCCCACGGTGCTGCTAGGTCCAAGGACACGGCTGCACAGACCTCGGCGTCCGTACATGCACCGCGCCCATCTCGGGAGGCGCGGGACCGACAGCGTCATGGTACTCGCAGATACCATACGCTTGTTGGGCCGATCGAGCTGGTGGATCTCGGGATGCTCAAGACCAGCATGCACGCCAACAGTACGGCACGAAGCGAGGCACGAGTGCGCTGGACGGATATCGCTCCTTCTAACATAGTTAGAAGTCCGGCATATCCCGCTCCTCGCACCGCCGCCACTTGCCGCCCGCCACTCAGCCAAGCTTTGGTGCGAGCTCAAGCTGCTCCTAGATTACCCTCCAACGGTGGACAAGATCGATGAATGGAGGGCCACCATTCAAAGTCTCATCGGCTTTGCCAACGGCGACACTCCGCGGCAGCCGAGTACATCGCTGTCGCGGCAGGACTGCAAGGCACGAGCCGGTGGCGACGAAACCGGTGGGGGTGCAACCACCATGCACTCTCCGCCCCGAAGGCCAAGATCGCCAACTCGCCGGATCCACCTCGACAGCGACTCCACCGCGTCATCAGATCCAAGAGCTCGTCGCGATCAGCGCCAAGTTCTTCACGAACGACAGCAAGAAGACGCTCGAACTCGCATCGAGCGCCGAAGAGAAGCGCGACGTCAATCAGACCAGCGCGCTGGCCCTCTGTCGACATGCATGCGCCAGGGGAACCAGGCGACTTGCCCTACGCGGTAGGTTGCCCTGCGTTCACTCGTGAGCTGCGGCAAGTCCAAAGGGCCCAAAGATGAAGACTTTCGCCGACGCATTGAGAGAAGTATGACGGCAAGTCGCATCGCCGGAGTTCCTCACCATCTACACCATCGCGGTGCAAGCTGCCGGGGGCGAGACGACAAGATCCTGGCCAACTACTTCCCGTTGGTGCTCAAGCCCAACGTCAGATCCTGGCTCATGCACTTGCCGGACAACTCCATATCCTCCTGGGCAGACCTATGCCATCAGTTTTTCGGCGCCTTTACAGCGGCCACAAGCATCATGGCCAAGAGAGCGACCTTCATCTGCCGCCTGTAAGGAAGGAGAGCCCTCGCAAGTTCATTTAGAGATTCAGCCGCGTACAGCACAACATCCCGGATGTCCACCTGCCACGGTAATCAGCGCGCTCCATCGAACATGCGAAACCGCAGGATGCGGGAGGAGATGGCGATGTGCAAGATCAGAGACGTCAGTGAGCTATATGCCCTGGCCGACAAGTGTGCACGTGCTGAGGAAGGGAGGAAACTCCCCGGAGAGAATATAGGAGCAGGAGGATCTGATAGCGATGAGGCTGCCCCGGTAAAGAAGAACCGGCGGCGGAACAACAGGAAGAAGAAAGGCAAAGATGTGCTAGTCGTTGAGCAGTCCGGCAACGGAGGTGGCGCCAAGAAAGCCAAAGCTGGTAGCTCCGGCAAGGAGATTGCCACAGGTACCAACTGCCAGGCTGTGGCGGTCGCCGACAAGGTGACAAGGTACCAACAAACAAGATCGCAAGATCCACCGCACCAAAGGTCATGACCTCCAGAGCTGCAAGAAGGTCGAGCAGCTCGTCGAGCAGCAAAAGGCTGAATACGAGCGACGCGACAAGGAGAAGGCCCAGGAAGGTGCTGGAGGAGCCAACAAGAAACGTCCCGGCCGAGGAGGGCGCCGCGGCAAGGCCAAGCAGCGGCAAGGAGACAGACCTCCCCGCGGCCGCGACAAGGATGAAGATGACGATGACGATGAAGATATGGATGATGACGAGACCGATGAGCAGGAGTTCCAGAAAGCCATAGAGGTCCTGTGCGTTGACGGCGGTGCTTCTGCATACTTCACACCGCCAGCTCAAGCAGATGGATGCGGAACTCAATGCGGCGTAACCATCCGCCGAGTCACGCAAGCCTCAAATGGTCCAAGACGCCTATCATCTTTGATATTGAGGACCACCCGATCGCATAACTGCGGTCGGTGCTTGCCGATGTTGGTTTCACCAACCATCCGCAACCTCAAGGTCACTAAGAAGCTAGTTGACGGCGGGCCGGCTTGAACCTGATCTCCTCCGCGGTAATCCGAAACCTCCAGATCCCCGATGGCGAAGCTCAAGAGACCGCACATTCCAAGGAATCAATCCGGAAGGAGCAAGTCGAAGGAAAGATCACGCTGTCGGTGACATTTGGCAGCGAGTTGAACTTCGGGATCGAGAGGGTCACTTTTCACGTTGCTGATTTTCCATTGCCTTACAATGGGATACTCGCCGCCCAAAGACTCGCCAAATTCATGGCAGCCTCTCACTATGCATACAACATGCTTGAAGATGCCAGCCCGATAAGTGTCATCTCTGTCCCTGGCGACAAGAAGGATGCCCTTATCTGCGCCGACAAGATCTATCGGGAAGCAGCAGCGCAGCAGGATCACAAGTCACTTGTCGCTGAAGCTCCGGGCGAAGAAGAAGACCAAGTCCGCAAGAGTTCGATGCTCATCCGGCAAGCGCACCTCTTCTGAGTGCTGCGCTACCGCCGAGGACGCACCATCGAGCTCCACCAGAGACCAAGAAGGTGTCCGCCAAGAGGACGGCACCTTGGTACCTTCACCATCGCCACTCTCGACCCTAAATAGGAAAGCGCCGCTCGTTGCTTTCTCTGCGGGCGAACGTCGACGATTTGCATGGCAACCGTCGACATCCCCGGTGTTCCTGTGAAAGTAATCGAGCACCATCTTGCCGCCTGTCCTCATCGCGCCCGTCAAGCGTAAAGTCGAGAAGCGTGGTGGAGCGCCAAGAATTCATCGCCGAAGAAATCAAGAAATTGGAAGCAGCAGGCCTTGTCAGAGGAGTGCTCCATCCTACGTGGTTGGCCAATCCTGTAGTCATGCGCAAGGCGAATGGGAAATGGAGGCTTTGTATCGACTTTACCGATGTTAATAAAGCTTGTCCCAAAGACCCATTTCCTTTGCCGCGCATTGACCAGATTGTCGACTCCACGGCCGGATGTGATTTGCTTTCATTTCTTGATGCATACTCAGGATACCATCAGATCTTCATGGCAGAAGAGGATGAGGAGAAGACCGCATTCATCACCCCATGTGGCACCCATCTGTTTTCGCACGGATGCCTTTCGGTTTAAAGAATGCTGGTTCAACATTTGCAAGGGTAGTCCATGACGCTTTTGAGCCGCAAATGCACGAAATGTGGAAGCCTACATGGATGACGTAGTGGTCAAGAGCAAGGACAAGGCGACTCGATTCAAGATTTAGACGAAACCTTTTGAATATGCGCAAGATCAACCTCAAGCTCAACCCGAGAAGTGTGTGTTGGAGTCCCCTCCGCAAGCTTCTCGGGTTCTTCATCTCTCGGGGAATTGAAGCCAATCCCGACAAGATCAAGGCCATCGAGCAGATTGAAGCACCAAAGCGCGTCAAGGATGTCGAAGACTTGCGGTTGTAGCTGCTCTCGGCAGGTTTATCTCTAGGTCTGCTGAAGCGCCACCGCCATTTTCCAAAATTTTGAAAAAGGCAGGTTCAATGAAATGGACTCGAAGCGGAGGCTGCGCTGCAGGACTTAAAGAGATACCTGTCCTCCACCCCAACACTTGTCGCACCTAAGCCACAAGAGAAGTTGCTGCTATATATAGCGGCAACCAATCAAGTGGTTAGTGCTGCATTAGTAGCGGAGAGGAGGCGGATGATGAGCCGGCAACCACGGCAGATGCATCCAAATGACAAGCAAGAGACTTCACCGCAAGCTCGTCCCGACAAAGATGGATCTGCACAGCGCATGAGAAGATGCGTAAAAGAATGGTGCAGGCCTTGTTTACTTTGTCGGCCCCTTTGCGGGGCTAGGTCAAGGTACTTGGTGTGCGAGAAATTGCTTTTGGCCTTCTCATGGCCTCGAGAAAGCTGCGCCATTACTTCCAAGCACATGAAATCACAGATCGCCACTCGTTTTCCGCTGAAGAGGATACTGCAAAATCCGAAGCAACAGGCAGGATTGTCGAGTGGGCATTGAACTGTCAAGCTTTGACATCAAGTTTGAGAGCACTTCAACTATCCAAAGCGAGCATTGGCGGAGTTCATAGCAGAATGGACGCCAACACAAGATGAAGAAATTCCAGAAACGAGCATCCCCGTCAAGGAAGCAAGCAGAGAGTGGCTGATGTACTTTGATGGTGCTTTCTCGCTGCAAGGCGCCGGTGCTAGCATGCTACTTATTGCACCCACCGGAGAGCACCTCAAGTACGTAGTCCAGATGCACTTTCCCAAGGAGCAAGCAACAAACAATACTGCAGAGTATGAAGGTTTGCATGCCGGTCTCAGGATCGCAGCAGACCTTGGGATCAAGAAGCTCATTGTCAGGGGTGACTCACAGCTTGTCGTCCGCCAAGTGAACAAGAGTTATCAGAGTCCGTTGATGGAAGCTTACGTTGATGAAGTGAGAAAGCTAGAAGAGCACTTTGACGGCCTACAGATGGAACATGTTCCAAGAGCTCGAACGACATTGCCGATGGCTCGTCGAAGTCGCGCCGACTTAAGTTACTGTGGAACCAGGGATCTTTGTGCTCAAACCGACTCAACCGTTCTGTAACGCCATCAATCGGACAGAACAAGAATAGGAAGTTGATATCTGGTGACTATTTTCCGCAGAGCTCCCAAGCCGCCGCCAAGAAGGTCCTCAAGATCAACACCAAGGGTGCCGAGGAGCAGTCGCTCCGCAAACCCTAGGGTTTGTTCCGTTAAGCGACGCCCCGACAAGTTTTGCTCGGCAAGCTTGCCGGGAACGCCAAGCTCGGCTGAGCCGCATGTCTCGCCGTAGAAGCGGATGTTCCAAGCAGCAGATGTGCCTTTAGTCCTTGTTGTCGAGCCGCAAGCTCCAAAGATGGGCACAGAGATTGTCCGCTTCCTTCAGACGGAGAACTTCCCAAGAGCAAGAAGAAGCGGAAAGAGTAGCCCGACAGTCAAGTATGTACCAGTTTGTCGACAACGCACTGTACAGAAGAAGACTCAACGGTGTGAAATTGAAGTGTATTCACCGAGAAGATGGACAATAGCTGTTGGCAGAGATACATGGAGGCATATGTGGTCACCACATTGGAGCAAGAGCACTTGCCGGCAAAGCGTTCCGCAAGGTTTCTTTTGGCCGACAGCCTCCGTGATGCAACCGCACAAGTAACCAAGTGTGAAGCGTGTCGGTTCCATTCCCAGCAGATACACCAGCCAGCTCAAGCTCTCCAGCGATCCCTTTATCCTGGCCATTTTCGGTGCTGGGGCTCGACATCCTCGGCCCCTTTCTCCGAGCTGTCGGGGCTTTGAGTACTTGTACGCTGTAATCGACAAGTTCACAAAGTGGCGGAAGTGGAAGCAGGAGGAAGGTGACAGCGTAGTCAGCAGTCAAGTTCTTCAGATGATTGTTTGCCGCTTCGGGATCCCTAACAGGATCATCACCGACAACGGCACGCAATTCACGAGCCGCACCTTCATGCGAGACGCCCAAGATCTTGGCGACAAGGTTCTGCTTCGCTCATTGCTCATCCGAGAAGTAACGGTCAAGCGGAGAGGGCGAATGCTTTGAAGCGCTGCGCTGGCTCAAGACCGAGGACTTTGACAGGCTGCACAAGTGCACGAAGAACTGATTGAGGAGCTGCCAGTGGTTCTTTGGTCGATCAGACGACGCCAAATCGAGCCATCGCCGACACCTTCGCTTCTAGTCTATGGAGCAGAGGCGTTCTCCCCACGGAACTCGTATATGGATCACACGGAGTGCTCGCTATGATGAGCTTGAGCAAGAGCAGTTGCGATAAGATGACGACCGCCCTTGAGGAGGACCGCCTTCAGTTGCCAGACGAGCTGCTCGATACCAGAGAAGCTTTGTGCCGCTACCATAGCCGCAGTTAATGCCGAAGTCTCGAGGAAGGCGAATTTTGTTCGGCGCTCTCAGTCCGCCAAGAATTCCAACAAGTTGACGCTTGAAGTGGGAAGGCCCTCACCGGGTGAAACGAGTCACTAGGCCCGGCGCTGTCCGCTTTGAGACCGAAGATGGCATTCCGTGAGAAACTCCCGGAACATTGAGCATCTTCGTAAGTTTTACTCAGAGATGGCGCGTTGCCGAACCTGTTCCGCAACCACCTTTTGTACAAGTCTTGCCGATGTTGCATGTAATCCTTTGTACAAAGCCGGGCAGAGACCCGTGCATAAGTAAGCTCATGTGCTCCGCACATCTTGTCAATTTCATGCTTTCTACTTCCTTTTGCATGTGTTATCGACACTTTGTGCAGCCCTACCCCGGTAAGCAATAACAAGCCATAAGGCTCCATATCTTTATTTTCTCTTCTTTCTTTTTCTCAAAGAAAGGAAGGTTCCTCGCCCACAAGTTTACCGAGGGGAAGGAGAAGATAATGGTGTGGACCAAGCGCCGCCGAGGAAGTTTCACCTTACCGGAAGCAAACGATGAAAAGCTAAGTTGCTAAAGTTTGAGCAATTAGTTTTAAAATTTTTAATTTGTTTTCCTCGAACGACTGTGCTTTGTATGGAAAACCTGTGCGCTGAGGAACCAACTGCAGCTAGTTGCGCCTTATTTTGTTTCGAGTCCGCCAACAACTTAAGTGAGCTGCGACTAGTTGCGACAAGGTTTCTTGTCGGCAGCGGCATCGCCAAAGTAGGTTGCCGACGCCCAGACTCAACGCCAAGGCTAAGGTGCTCGCGCCAACAAGTTCCCTAAAAGCGTGGGGCAAAAACATACAAAGGAGGGAATCAAGTAAAGGAAATAACATAGCAATCACCACCGAAATAGAGTTATATTACAAGATAGCTTGTCGCAGCTCTAATAAATTGTTCTCATAACATGACCAGCAGCGACAAGAAAAAAGAGAAAACGGGCGGCCTAATCCACGCGACGCCTCAACCCTCTTGATCCCGCCACCTTGTCCACAATGGGTGCGATAAGGGTCTTGAGCGCTTCCACATCAGCATCCGGCGGCAAGGTCTTGAGGACGCTGGGCAGGTTGAGGTCTGGGTTATGGAAGGCCACCTTCACCAAGACCTTTTGAAGAGCTCTGCAGCAGATCTGGCGCGACTCCGGCCAGCTGCTTTGGGATCTTCTCCCGAGTCGCTGGAGGGCCGCCGCCACGCCTTTGAAGAACAAGCTGAGCTTGGCGCCTGGGTTGGAGGTGCTCATCGAGGAATACCCGAGATCCTCCATCCCTAGCTGCGCCAGCCCTGTCGATGACTGCAAGAACATCCACGAGACCCTCGGTCCAAAGGCTCCACATTCTCCCTAAAAGTGTTCTTGGCAGCAGAAGACCGCCAGCCAGCCTCGGCCTTGATCTTCTCCTCCAAGGCCACCTCCCGCCTCCCTGGCGCCCGTCCGGCGTCCGAGTCAAGGTGGTCAGCTTCAACTCAAGATCTGCATTGAGTCCTTGGCGGCGCTAAGCTCCTTGCTCCTCTCGGCGAGACGACCCTGCAGCTCGCCAAGGGTGTGGCGCCTTCTCGCGCCACGCTTGAGCGCAGCAAGCTCCTCGCCGCCGCCTTGAGATCAGCCTCAGCCGCGCCACCTTCAGATCCATCTCCTTCTTGGCGGCCTTGAAGCGCGGCAGCATCCTTTGCTTCCTTGAGAGCCCCGCCAATGTTTGCTTCATGCAGCTTGCAAGCTCCTCCTCGTGGCTGTCAAGGTTAACCTTTCCATCGCGCTAACTTGCCTTCCTGCGCAGACAGCTTCTCGGCAAGCAAGCGGCTGTTGCTCTTCGGCAGCCTTCTCGAGGAGGAAAGCTTTGCGCCCTCGGCGAAGTTGCTTCCCGCCTTTGCCAGGGATCGGAGAGCTCTGGTTGAGGCCCCGAGCTCCTCCACGCGCTTCGATGTTCTCCTCTCCTTCGCGATAAGCGCTTCGACTCCAGCTTGGCCTGCCGAGCGGGTAGAGCGACAACAGCTTCCGCAGCAGCTTACTCCTCCTCAGGCTCGCTGCTCTGCTGCTGCCGCGCGTCCAGCCAGCCAGCCCAGCGAAGGCGAGCAACTCTTCATCAAAGGTCTCTCTTCGATCGGCGCCTCGAGCTCGACGCCCGTGGGAGCTTTGATGAAGACGCCTCGCCGGCCTTCAAATAGGCGCCGGCTGGGGCTCTTCGAGCTCGACGCGGCGGCAGCGACGGAGGGATCGGCGGTCGGCGAAGCGCTCGACGCCTCCTGCGCCTCGGGCCGTTAGTGCGATCGCCGGACCTCGCATACCCGGCTGGCAGATTTGGCGGCCTCTCCGCCAGCCGGATCATCACGCCGTTTTATTTGGCGACGGCGGCGCGCTGCCGGATGATTGCCGCGCGCCCTCCTCGCTGCGACCTCGGTCTCCATTGGCTCGTGGCAGATGGATATGACGACCGGAAAAGAAAGAAAAGTCAAGCAAATATCCAAAAGAAAATCAAGAAGAAGAACACAAGGGAAGTTTTCAAGCAAGAGGATTACCTCATATTAGATCTCGCAGCCGTGGTCTCAACCACCGGAGGGTCGCTGGTGCTATCCTTGCCGGAGAACTGCCCCTTGCCGGAGAAGTCTCCCTTGCCGGAGAACGCCCCTTGCCGGGAATCTCCCTTGGCGGTGTAGTCGGCAGATGGCATTTCGGGAGCGGCTTCCGGCACTCTCGTGAGACCGCTCGCTCCTACACAAACCGACAACGATATCAGCAAAGAAAGAGCACCCATGCACGCCTAACAGCAGGAAGTAAACCATATACTTACGATGGGGGCTGCTTGCTGGGGCTGCTTTGAGGAAGAGTTGCCGGGTCCGGCAAGGTGGTCTCTGACGCGCCTCCTGTCTGTCAAGGCTGGGTTCGCCCTCGATGACAATCACCGACCTTGGCTCTTCGACGCTCTCTCGGGCCAGCGTCCGAAAAGGAATGGGTTCAGAGAAGCAAATCAGATACAAGACAAAGCAACAAATTGAAGAACTACAAGTACAGCAAAGAATCTTACTTTCTTCTTCCTCGCCGGAGCTGAGCGGAGAGGTCGGTTCGCCCACCTCGGCGCGACGAGGCGGAGGAGAGGTTCCCTTGGCCGCTTGGCAGTAGATGCGGTGGTCCGGAGGGCCCCGCCCAGCTGCC
>JAHIAM010001936.1:0-39589 GCA_021605205.1 Aegilops longissima | reverse complement strand
CCATAGCTGCAACTTCGCATTTCGCTTGTGTTCAACGACTGCATAAAGGCGCCACAGACCCCACCTTGATCAATAAAGCTTTCATCTTATATTCACAATATCCAGATTGCAATCTCAGTTTGCTTGTTCTTCGCTTGCTCGCAGGAAACAGCCCTCGTGGTCGTTGATCGTGTTCGCGTGGTCAATAACCCCTAAGTTGGTTTAGCGATTGCATAGGCGCGATGTCTCAAGACGTCAGTAGTCGGATCGCCAAGGTCGATTCCACGTAAAACGATAGCCACCATCTCATCGAAACATCGGACACCTTTGCCTCTATCAAGTGGTATCAGATTTTCAGGTTGCTCGTGAGATTTTACAGTTTTCAGAGATTAGATCGATTCTGTTCTTCATACCTAAAGTCCACGAAAAAGCCACAAAAAAATTAGGTTAGTTCATCATATCCGAACCAATCTGAGCCTTTGCATAATCTTTTTAGGGTTTTGCTTTGTTGAATTTTATGTTGCATCGCCGTGTCTAGTTGCTGGTCTTAGCGCCTAGTCTTTTTAGAGTTTCGAAGTTCTGTCATAAGTTGTCACGCCGCCGCACCATCATCATCGCCTCGCCACCTACCACCACCGCCTCCAATCTGTGATACATAGACCACCACCAATCCGTGTCCGTGATACCACCACCGATCCATATCCATATACTACCACCGCTACCACCACCGCTGCCATATACCACCACCATATATCCAATCCGAGTTCCTTGCATATTAGGGTTGTTTTTTTAGATCCATCTAGTTTCCGATTTGTGTTTTTCCGGAGTCCTGAAACCACCTGTTTAGGCCCAAAATTTTCCGAAAACGCACTTGTCGAAAAAATTTTTCTGCTATCCTATTTTAAGTGTTTCTAAGCGTATTGAGACAATGTCATTATAGAAAGTTTTTTTGACCTGCTTCAGCTTTTTGGGTCCGGCAAAAAAAAAAAATTTTTGGTCAAAAATTTCGTCCCCATCCCGCTGGCTTGACTCGGAAGAGTTTTGAGACACTCGCCATTATAGTGATTTTTCAAAAAAAAAAGCGAAAAAAAAGAGAGCCAAATTTTTTTATTCCAGAGTGTGCTTTTCCGCTGTTTCCAGCAGCCGTGATTTTGTTAGTGTTCTAGGCTCGCCTCTAGCACGGGTTCAGCCTAGGACCAAAGACAAGATCATCGCTGAGCGCTTATTCAACTTTGCATCTCTGAATTGATTATTGCGAATTTTTTGCTACCATATTATAAGCCTTCCCAGCTCCACATACATCTACATCGCATGCTTGACTCTCCCCGTAATCGCTTCTATCCAAGCTTTGAGAGTTTTGACTACATCGGTTGTCATCACCGCCGCTGGGTAAGAACCGTAAGAATTTGAGATTTGCTTGACGGATTTGTGATCGCCCACCACACCACCACCACCACTTCCTAGTAGTCCGTCAATCATATTCTTGTGTGTTTCTATTGCTGCTAACCATGGCAGGATCACAAGTCGATTTAGACTGACCGGGAGAACATGACAAACAAAGCGCTACATGATAAGTTTCAACAAATGATGAGGGCAGGTGGACGATGTGCTAAATAGATTTGAAGAGGCCATGGAGAAGATAGATGGCATTGAGAAGGCGTCAAACAAAGCTCGATAACAAGTTTAATGAATTGCTCAAGGCTTCACCACCACCACCACCGGCTGCACCTAACGCACCTCTACTACAACAACACGGACTACCTCCACATCGCTAAACAGCCCTCCGCCGAAGCCTCTGGTGTCCTCTTCACCGCCGCAAGCTGCTGTCAGCTGTTGATACTTCAGTGGCTCCTGCCGCAGGTGGGGAGGATGATTATGTGAGAGGTTACGAGGATGAGGTTGATCAACATCGAACCACGCAACCACCAGCACCACCAGACCACCAAGACCACAACCACTGGTCGCCCACATGCAAATAATGGCAATGTTCGGCTCCCCTTCAGTATTTAGATCATGACCATCTCCCTAAACTGAAATTGAATATTCCACCATTTGAGGGTAGATATGTTCCTGATATATATCTTACTTGGGAGTTAGAAACTGAACAACGATTTACATGTTTACAATATCCCGAGGAGAGACGTGTTCTGTCATGTTTGTGCTTTCACTAGCTTTGCATGTGTTTGGTGGTCTCGAACATTGTAGATTATATCCTGCTCCAGCTACTTGGGCTGCTTTGAAAACTGCTATGTGCACTCGTTGGTTCCACCATATTATCAACGTGAATTACTTCAAAATTGCAGCGCTTAAGACAAGGAAAAAATTCGTAGAAGAATATTATGAGGAATTACAAACTGGTTTGATTAGATGTGGTATTGTTGAGGAGAATGAAGCTATGCTTGCACGCTTTTCGGGTGGATTAAATAGAGAGATTCAGCACCATTCTAGACTACAAGGATTATAATAATATCACCGATTATTCCATCTTGCTTGTAAAGCTGAACGTGAAGTGCAGGATCGACAGTGCCTTGGCGCGACTAACTTTTCTCGCAGGTCGACCTTCATCATGGACACCACGTGCATCATCTACTTCCACACGCTCTACTAAACCGGCACCTCCGCCGGCTGCCACCTCCAACCGTGATACAAGAAAGCAGGCACAACCACCACTATCTGCCAAGAGTACACCTGCTGGGCCTACACAGAGCTCTTCTTCTTCCATGGCATCAACAGGCACACAAGTGATATTATTTGTCGCTGTAAGGGAAGAGGACATTTTATAGAGAATGCCAATCTCAGCGTGATGATTGCTAATGAGGATGGTGGGTATGAGTCTGCTAGTGACTATGATGAAGAGACTTTGGCTCTTATTACACATGAAGAGCACGGTGGAGATGATTCTGATCCCGAGACGCAATACATGGCTCATCAAGATGCCGACAGTATGAATGTTTAGTTGCTCAACGTGTTTTGAGTGTGCAGGTTACACAAGTTGAGCAAAATCAGAGGCATAACTTGTTCCATACAAAGGAGTTGTGAAGGAACGCTCTATTCAAGGCCATCATAGATGGAGGGAGCTGCAACAACTTGGCTAGCATGGATATGGTGGAGAAGCTTTCTCACCACAAGACCACATCCACATCCTTACTACATCCAATGGTTCAACAACAGCTGCAAGGTTAAGGTAACACGACTGCTCGTGTGCATTTTAGTATCTCTACATATGCTGACTATGTTGATTGTGATGTGGTACCTATGCAAGCATGTTCCTTATTACTTGGTAGACCATGGCAATTTGATAAAAATTTGTACACCATCGTAGAAACAATCAAGATACTCTTGTTCACAAGGATAAAATATTACTTTGCTTCCTATGACTCCTGATTCCATTTTGAAAGATGATATTAATAGAGCTAATAAAGCAAAACAGAGAAAAATAAGAGTGAAAATCAGATTGTGGAAAAGAATTTGAGCAACAAATGAAGCCTAATAATAAACCATCTAATGTTGCTTCAAATTAAACCGAAAAGTGCATGTTTATTTGCCACCAAATCTGATATTGATGAGCTAGATTCTAGCAAATCTGTTTGCTATGCTTTTGTGTGCAAAGAGGCATTATTTTCATTCGAGGACGTGTTTTCCTCTTTGCCCCTCGCTGTCACTAACATTTTGCAGAGTTCACTGACGCCTTCCCACAAGATGTGCCACCGGATTACCACCTATTCGAGGGATTGAGCATCAAATTGACTTAATTCCCGTGCATCGCTACCCAACCGCGCACCATACCGCATCAATCCAGAGGAGACGAATGAGATTATGCGTCAAGCATGTGAGCTGCTCGACAAAGGTTATATACGCCAATCTCTTAGTCCTTGTGCTGTTCCTATTATACTAGTGCCTAAAAAGGATGGTACGTCACAGATGTGTGTTGATTGTAGAGGCATTAATAATATTACTATTCGTTATCGCCATCCTATTCCTAGGCTAGATGATATGCTTGATGAATTGAGTGGCTCTACAATATTCTCCAAAGTTGATTTATGAGTGGATACCATCAAATTCGTATGAAATTGGGAGATGAATGGAAAACAGCATTTAAAACTAAGTTTGGATTATATGAGTGGTTAGTCATGCCTTTTGGGTTAACTAATGCACCTAGTACTTTCATGAGATTAATGAACGAAGTTTTACGTGGTTTCATTGACGATTTGTGGTAGTTTACTTTGATGATATACTGATTTATAGCAAATCTTTGGAAGAACATTTGGAACATTTACGTGTTGTTTTAATGCTCTACGTGATGCACGCTTGTTTGGTAACCTTGGGAAGTGCACCTTTTGCACCGACCGGTATCTTTTCTTGGCTATGTTGTTACTCCACAGGAATTGAAGTTGATAAAGCCAAGATTGAAGCTATTGAGAGTTGGCCGCAGCCCAAAACGGTCACACAAGTGAGGAGTTTTCTTGGACTCGCTGGTTTCTATAGGCGCTTTGTGAGAGACTTTAGCACCATTGCTGCACCTCTCAATGAGCTTACAAAGAAGGATGTGCCTTTGTTTGGGGTACCGCATGGAAGAAGCCTTCACGGTATTGAAAGATAAGTTGTGATGAGGACATCAATACCATTGCTACACCCACAGCCCTCGCTGCTATACATACTGGACTAATTACTAGAGCTCACAGACGCCAATTGAATTATCAGTACTTTCGCTTTTGGTAACTATTCCAATGTTCATGAGAATATGATGCTGCTTAAATTGGATACATTTGTTTTGCTTACAAAATGAAGGGCCTACCATGGACAAGAAAGATGAACCTTGGAGCAAGTTCAAGCATGGAGATGTTGGCATGCTAAGGGGAACAAGAACGGAGTTACAAGTGATGATTCCAGGACTTTGAAGCCACCCTAATGAGTGCATGAGGCCTGGACGAAATATACAAGATGCCACTTCATAATAATCGTCCATAGGCTATTCTAGGTGCTAGCACATCTTATTATTGGGCCAGCCCATGTAATTTCGAAATACTTAAGTATAGGCTGTTTTTAGAGTCCGTATGTGTGGGAAACAAGAGTTAGGTTGATTTCAGACCCTCCACCAAGGGCCACGAAATTCCCCCTCTCCTCCATATATACAGCCCTTAGGGCACCGCTTAGACCTTGGGTTTTGTTTAGATTAAAAGTTCGCTTATAGCTGCAACTTCGCAGATTTCGCTTGTGTTCAACGACCGATAAAGCGCCACAGACCCCACCTTGATCAATAAAGCTTTCATCTTATATTCGCAATATCCAGATTGCAATCTCAGCTTCTTGCTTGTTCTTCATTTGCTCACAGGAAAGGCCCTCGGTGGTCGTTGATCGTGTTCGCGTGGTCAATAACCCTCGGAAGTTGGTTTAGCGATTGCTAAGGCGCGACGTTCTCAAGACGTTCAGAGTCGGATCGTCAAGGTCGATTCCCCAGTTAAACGATAGCCACCATCTCATCAAACATCGGGACACCTTTGCCTCTATCACTTCACGGTATTGAAAGATAAGTTGACACATGCTCCTTTACTCTAACTTCCTGATTTTAGTAAGACTTTTGAGCTTGAATGTGATGCTAGTGGAATTGGATTAGGAGGTGTGTTATTACAAGATGGAAAACCTGTTGCATACTTTTCTGAAAATTGAGGGGCCTAGTCCGAACTATTCTACTTATGATAAAGAATTATATGCTCTTGTTCGACTTTAGAGACATGGCAACATTATTTATGGCCCAAAGAATTTGTTATACATTCTGATCATGAATCTTTGAAACATATTAAAAGTCAAGCTAAACTGAATCGAGACATGCTAAATGGGTTGAATTCATTGAGACTTGCCCTTATGTCATTAAACACAAGAAGGGTAAAGAAAATGTTATTGCTAATGCTTTGTCTCGTCGCTATACTATGCTTTCACAACTTGACTTCAAAATATTTGGTTTGAGACCATCAAAGATCAATATGTGCATGATGCTGATTTTAAAGATGTAATGCAGAATTGTAAAGAAGGAAGAACATGGAACAAGTTCGTTGTTAATGATGGTTTTTGTTCCGCGGTCAGAACGCCTGGATTCGATGCGCCAGTGTGTCTCGCCAGCTTATTCGCCGTTGTTGCCATGTCATTTGCTTGCGTGTTGCATCTTTGCCATGTCATCATCTGCATTTCATATCATGTCATCATGTGCATTTCATTTTGCATACGTGTTCGCCCTCATGCATCCGAGCATTTTCCCCGTTGTCCGCTTTTTCAATCCGCACTCCTATGTCTCCCTGCCGCCTTTTACCTCTTTTCATGTGTGGGTGTTAAACTTTTCTTGAATGGCTCGAGGTTTGCCAAGCGCCTTGGTATAGCACCGTAGACCGCCGTCAAGTTTCGGCCATTTGGAGGTCGCTTGATACTCCAACGGTTAACCGGTAACCGCGAAGCCCTCTTTGTTGCAGCCCAACACCCCTTCAAAGTGGCCTAAAACCCAGCAAACTCCCTCCATGCTCTTCGGTCGTTCGATCACGATCGTGGGCGGTAAAACCGCACCTCATTTGACTCTCCTAGCTCCTCTACCTATATATATGTGATCCCTCCAAAATTTTCTGTCCAAACCCTAGCCAACCTTCCCTCCTCACGGCACGGACATGTCCATCCTGGCCACGGACATGTCCGCCGCCTCCCTCCGTCCAACCGCCTCACACGCATGTCACGCCGGCCCACGGGCCCGAAGGCTCACAAGCCCGCCTCGCCGCCGCCACGCCTCGAGGTGTCGCCGCTTCGACCCGGCCTCACCGCCAGAGGCTCTCGCACAGGTTCACACTCTCCCGGCTTCGCCGAGGCCGCCTGGCCCGCCTCGGCCACGGCCGAGGCGCTTCGGCGCGTCGGCCACCACGACGCCTGCCCATGGGCCATCTCCCCGGGCCGCTTTTTGCCTTCGCTGGCCGCCGCTCTGCCGGAGAGATTTAGCCTGTCATCAGCCACGCCTGCTGCACTGGCCGCTTTACCTCCGCTGCGCCAGATCCGTGAGGGGCCGCCGGATCCGCTCCTGCGGCTCGGCGAGCCCTCGCCGCCCCCTCATCTCCGCCGCAGCCAAGAATCTCCGCCATCCTCGGTTCCGTGCTATGAGGTTGACTTCTTCCCCGAGGTCTATTTTTCCTCCGTCTGAGTCTCTGTGTTTTTTATGCATTTTCATCGAATCATAATTCTGCATCCGTAGTCTGCTTTCGTGCGTGTAATATGTCAAATTGTTCGCCCCGACGAGTACATCATTTCATCGCATTGCATCATTTTTATTTGAGCTCATCTTGATGCCCGAAATGCTGTTTCAAGAGTGCTATGTGATGTTAGTTTCATATTCTTATCAAGACATGCACTTTTGTCATTTTTGCCATGATTGATGTGTGCACCCTATGAACTTGAGTCCTACATGTGTTTTGTAATATGCCATGCCATCTTTACAGGTGTATGACATGTATTTTGTGATCTATGTGGTGACTAGCACAAGCATGCAAACTAGGCTTCATGATGTTGCTGATTTCAGCCCCTGCTCACTGATATTTTTATGCCATGTAAACTTGATGCTACCGAGAGATCCATGCTTATTTTGAGATACTTCAAGAGGATGTTTTGAACATATGGTTATTCTATATCCATCCGCCCTTGTTTGCAATTATCGAGTGCCATAGCTTGAGTCAATCGAGCTCTACTTTTGCTATAAAATGTTTCCGGCAGTTGTTTACATGTTATTCAATTTTGCCAAGGTTGTTGTAGTTGATCCGTATGCTATGATGTTGTTCTTGCCATGTATAGCCTCTATGCCATGTCTTCTTACTGTTGGTTGCCTTGCCATGCCATGTATTGCTCTGTGGTGAGTGGTCCAAGCTCACCAACATGCCTACTTATTGTTGTTCCCTGCATGTATGAATCATTATATAACTTGCCATGTTTACATGGGTGCCATCATATTTTCTCGATCCTTTTGGCTCATGGTCAGAAAGGACTTTTGTTCTATGCATTTAGTAGTATCATGCCATGCCTTTGTTTGCCATGATAATTTCCTGTAGCATGTTGTTTGATAGCTCTAAACATTGCAACCTGATGTTGTTTCCGATAAGTCCGAAATCTGTTATTATTTGCAATCTTGCCATGTGTGTTTGAGCATATTCTAGTGATTTCGGAGATATCTCAGTGTTCATGTTTTGTCATGCTTTACCTGTACATCATGCCCATGCCTTTTGTTTTCTTGTTGAGGTCCTGTAGCATGTTGTTTTGATGCTTGCAATATGCCTACTTGCTGTTTTGGACAGATTGTTGTCATGACTTGTATAGGTGTATGTAACTGCTGTTCGCTTTGAGTGTGCTCTATATGAAACTTGCTTGATTTTGCATGTAGTTTCATATTATCATGTTGCATCCTTGTTTTGAGGTGTTTGCTTGATGTTTGTATGCATTTTGCATCAATGCCATGCTTATCTTGTTTTGCTCATATCTTCTAGGCCGAGTCTCAATCTAATGAACTTTATATGTAACTTGACTAGAATTTCGTAGATCATCGTGGTGCATCTTAACTTGCTGTTTAACAACTTGAACATAAGGTTTATTCAGATCTGGACCAATTTCTAAATTTGCATATGAGGACTTATCGGAATTGTTCTATGTTGTTTCCGCCTCATTTAAACTTGCTTTGATGTGTTGCTCTTGTTTGCATCATCTCTTGCCATGAGTAGCTTCATGTAGCTTTGTCATGCATCATGCTTGTTGTGCATCATGCCTTGTTCATGTGTGGTGTGTTTACCATGTTGTGTGCTTCTTCTTGTTAGTTCCTGCTTGCTATGCATCGTGAGGATTCGCTCGCTCACGCTTGGTTCGGATTCATCCGCTCGCCTTCTTCATGGAATCGCTCTTCTTCCTAGCGGATTTCAGGCAAGATGACCGCCACCTTGATCTCACTACTATCATTGCTATGCTAGTTGCTTCGTTTCTATCGCTATGCTGCGCTACCTATTACCTGCTTATCAAGCCATCCCATTTTGCCATGTCAGCCTCTAACCTTTTGCACCCTTCCTAGCAAACCGTTGTTTGGCTATGTTACCGCTTTGCTCAGCCCCTCTTATAGCGCTGTTAGTTGCAGGTGAAGATGAAGTTTGTTCCTTGTGGAACATGGAGATGTTGTTCCTTGTTGGAACATGTTTACTTGTTGGGATATCACAATATCTATTGTTTAATTAATGCATCTATATACTTGGTAAAGGGTGGAAGGCTCGGCCTTATGCCCGGTGTTTTGTTCCACTCTTGCCGCTTCTAGTTTCCGCCATATCGGTGTTATGTTTCCGGATTTTGCGCCCCTAACGCGGTCGGGTGATTTATGGACCCTTGACAGTTCGCTTTGAATAAGACTTTTCCAAAGAAGGCCCAACATTGGTTTTACCATTTGCCTCACGATGCCTCTTTTCCCTTGGGTTTCGGAGCCCGAGGGTCATCTTTATTTTAGCCCCCCGGCCGCTTCTCCTTCGAGTGCTGGTCCAAACCGAAGCGATGTCCGCGCCTCGGGCAATCGTGGTTTATGCCAACCCAACGTCTGCTCATCCGGTGTGCCCGAGACCGAGATATGTGCAGCTCCTATCAGGATTTGTCGGCACATCCGGCGGCTTTGCTGGTCTAGTTTTATCGCTGTCGAATGTCTTGTAGCCGGATTCCAGACCGATCGGGTCTTCCCGGGAGAAGGAATATCCTTCATTGATCGCGAGAGCTTATCATGGGCTGTTGGGACACCCCGCAGGTATAAACTTTCGAGAGCCGTGCCCGCGTTATGTGGCGATGGGAATTTGTTAATATCCGTTGTAGTAAACTTGAAGCAAACTCTTCTAAAATACACCAACCGTAAAGCGTGAATCGTGAGTGTCTTTTTGGGGTTGATCGAGAGGAGAACACGGTTTCGGGTTATGTCCGACGTAGTAGGAGTTCGGGATCACTTCTTGATCATTACTAGTTGACGACTGCCTTTGTTTCTCTTCTCGCCTCATTTGCGCTGTTAGCCACCATATATGCTTAGCCGCTGCTGCACCCTCACCACTTTACCCCTTTCTTTCCCATTAAGCTTTGCTAGTCTTGATACCCATGGTAATGGGATTGCTGAGTCCTCGTGGCTCACAGATTACTACACCACCAGTTGCAGGTACAGGTTATGCGATGATCTTGACGCGAGAGCGATGTTTGCTTGTTTGGAGTTCTTCTTCCGCTTCTTCTTCGATCGGGATAGGTTCCAGTGTCGGCAGCCTGGGCTAGCAGTGGTGGATGTCGCTTTGAGTTTCGTTTATGTTTCATCCGTAGTCGGATGTTGATCTTGTATATGTTGTTGATGTATTCTGTGGCATTTGTGCCTTATGTATGTATCCCCATCTATTATGTAATGTTGATGTAATGATATCCACCTTGCAAAAGCGCTTCAATATGCGGGTCTATCCTTGGTGGGACCGTCGAGTTCCTTTTGGATAGGGTCGATATTGGGCGTGATAAGTTGGTATCGAGCCTCGACCCACCCTAGGAGCCCCTTGATTGATCGTAGTTTGGCCGTTGTTGAGTCTAGAAGAAAACTATTTTCGAGTCTAGTTATATCGAGAGTAGGAATTCTTTTTACCCTCAGCCCCTTCGCCGCTTCTGGTAAGGAATCTTGACGAGGTGTTTTGAACTACTCCTCTTCCCATGCAAATTTTTCTTTAGGTTCACGCAGTTGGTTTTTCGTAGTTGGTCCTCAGCTCATTTCATCCGTGCATTTCGTCAAGTCGAATCAACCATCTTCATCTTTGCCAAGTTCAATCCTCGCTCTTCCTCCGACGCCGTTGTTTTTCCTTGTCCGGTTGTCCTTGTTTTTCCCATTCGCCTCCCTTCTTCCTCTCGAACCGGAGTCCTCTATTGAGTATCCTTCTACTGTATGTAAGTCTTTGCTTTCTTTCCTCAAAGATTTCAACTGTGTTTTCTTCAAGATATTCGCCGATTTTTCCCTTCCAAGTTGCCTGTGTTTTCCCGCCTCCCACCCTATTATTCCCGGAGTTCGAGTTTCTTCCGACCATCAATTTCATTCGCATTTGAGCCTCTTCGCCTTCCTCAATTATTTCAACCGTGAATTCTCGCCTGCTCGTTATTCTTCATCTCTTTCTTTTCCGTGGATTCAATTCATGTTTTTCGGGTTGATCACATTCTTTCCTTGGATCAAGTGTTTTCCTGCTCATTCGCCTCTCGCCAATTTGTCCTTCCGGAGTGTTCAACACATCTCGTGAGATTCGCCTATGTTTGAATTAATTTGAGGTTATCACCTCATTCTAATATTTCAATTGTTCCGTGCTTCATCTATCTATTCAACATCCCTTTTCAACGGTGTTTTTTCTTTTAGTGGGCCCTAACCCACATGTCTTTTCCTGTGATCTTACCTCGACTCTTCTGATTTTCCCGAGTTATTCCCAATTTTTTTTCGAGTTTGACATAAGAATGAATTTCATCACGACGCCTTCCCAAGATCTCTTTCAAATTCTTTTCATTATTGGCTCAACTCTTAGCTTTTCATTCTACCAAGTATCTCAACAATTTTGGGGTGTTTATCGTCATTCTTGAAGATCAAGAAGAGTTTTCCTCTAAATCTTGTCCGTCCTCCCAAGATTCATGGTTCTAGCTTCATATCATCCTCTCGAATTATTCCATTTGTCGATATTCTTTTCTCAACCATCCGAGTTTGTCAAGAGTTGTTTTTCGGAGGCCATCGCTCCAAGAATTCTTCGCCTCATCATTCCAGCTTATCGCTCCCTATTTATCCCGGTGCCTCGCTCAAGTGTTCTTTAATCAGCTCATGATCTCTTTGTTCTTTGCATCTAAATCCCTCTAGCATATTGGTTCTTCTAATTCTTCCCGTGATTCATTCTCTTTCATCACCATTTCGAGTTCTTACGGTGGTTCGCTCAAGATTCTTTTCTTCGTTTATCATATTAATTCATTCGTTCTTTTCAATCCTACCGGTGGTTCATGAAGATTTTCTCAAGTTTTGTGCTATCCCTTCTCAATCCTTTTTCAAGAAGAATAAGTAGTATGCGGAATCCATTGTTGGTCATCAATTTAATTTGATGAGGGATAAGCATACAATAAATCTTATTCTTATTTCATCCAAGTGATTAATCCTTTTCCTTCGAGTTTGTTCTTGAGGAATAAATTCTAGTTCCAAGTGTTCTCATCTTTTCTTTTCCGAGTTCAAATTTCTCGCCATCTCGCCGGAAACTCCATCTAAATCACCGCAAGACTTAATCCTTATTCTTTCCATCCTTCAATTTTATCTCGCCATTCTTTTGTTTACCGGAGTTCTTCATGGTGGCTCGTCATGATTTAATTCACTCCTCAAGTGTTCATCAAGATTCTTGTTCAAGGAGTTCTAGTATCTTTTGTTCTTGCATCTCGAAGTGCAATTAATTCTCCGTATTTTTCTGAAGTGGAGTTCTGCATTTCTTTGTTCTTCTCAGCTATCCAATTATTTCCGCTTGTGGTCGGTTATCAACTTATAATTTTGAGATGTTTTCCATAATACCACAACAATCTTATTCTTTCGTTGTTGATTTTCTCAACACTTCAGTTCAAACCTCCTTCTAAATTCTTTTCATTCCATTCTTCAATTCTTCCTGAGGCTTTATGCTTGTTTATCTCGGCAAGTGTCATTCCATCTTCTCAAGCTCATGTTCTATTCTTTCCTTGTTCTACCGATGTGCTGCCTAAATCCTTTCATTTTATTCGCTTTTTTCTCATTCTAACCACTCCGTTAGAAGGAGAGGTTTCATAGTCTATCCGATTCCGTGAGCTTCGATAGAGGCAAAGGTGTCCTGCCTTCGATGAGATGTGGTTTTCGCTGGGAGGAAGTCGACTTTTGACGATCCGACTATTTAACGCGGCGAGGACGCCGCGCTTTAGCAATCGCTAAACCAACTCCGAGAGGTTATTGACCACGCTGAGCACGCATCAACCCGACCACGAGGGTCTGCTTCCCGCGAGCAAACGAAGAACAAGCAAGAAACTGAGATTGCAACTGATATTGCGAATATAAGATGAAAGCTTTATTGATCAAGGTGGGGTTCTCGTGACGCTTTGTCTGGTCGTTGAACACAAACGGCACGCGGGTTGCAGCTATGGCGTAACTTTAATCTAAACAAAACCCAAGGTCTAAACGGTGCCCTAAGGGCTGTATATATGGAGGAAGAGGGGGAATTTCGTGGCCTTTGGTGGAGGGGTCCAAATCAACCCTAACTCTTGTTTCCCCACATACGGACTCTAAAAACAGCCTATACTTAAGTATTTGAAATTACATGGGCTGGCTCAATAATAAGGTGACGCAAAGACCTAGAATAGCCTATGGACTAATATTATGAAGTGGCATCTTGTATATTTCGTCCAAGGCCTCATGCACTCATTAGGGTGGCTTCAAAGTCCTGAATCATCACTTGTAACTCCGTTTGTTCCTTTATGCATGCCAACATCTCCATGCTTGAACTTGCTCCAAGGTTCATCTTTCTTGTCCATGGTAGGCCCTTCATTTGTAAGCAAAACAAATGTATCCAATTTAGGCAGCATCATATTCTCATGAACATTGGAATCGCTACTAAGAAACGAAAGTACCTGATAATTCAATTGGCGCGCGAGCTCTAGTAATTGGTCCAAGATGTATAGCAGCAGGGTTGTGGTGTAACAATGGTATTGATGTCCTCATCACTTTCGATTCTCGGCATTCTCGTCAGGCTCTCTTCTTCTCGAAAGTGCTTTCGATTCTTTGCTTGTTCTCTTGAGTTCTTGTTTTCCTCATCCTTTTCCCTTCCGCTCGGTCCTAAGATCTCGGACGAGATCTCTTGTTAGTGGAGGAGTGTTGTAACGCCTCGATTCGATGCGCCTGTGTGTCTCGCCAGCTTATTCGCCGTTGCTATGTCATTTGCTTATGTGTTGCATCTTTGCCATGTCATCATCTGCATTTCATATCATGTCATCATGTGCATTTCATTTTGCATACGTGTTCGCCTCATGCATCCGAGCATTTTCCCCGTTGTCCGCTTTTTCAATCCGCACTTATGTCTCCCGCCTTCTTTTACCTCTTTTCGTAAAGGGTGTTAACTTTCGAATGGTTCGAGGTTTGCTAAGCGCCTTGGTATAGCACCCATAGACCGCCTGTCAAGTTTCGTGCCATTTGGAGGTCGTTTGATACTCCAACGGTTAACCGGTAACCGCGAAAGCCCTTTTTGTTGCAGCCCAACACCCCTTCAAAGTGGCCCAAACCCAGCAACTCCCTCCATGCTCTCGGTCGTTCGATCACGATCGTAAGGGCGAAAACCGCACCTCATTTGGACTCTCCTAGCTCCCCTACCTATATATATGTGATCCCTCCAAATTTTCGGTCCAAACCCTAGCTAACCTTCCTCCACACGGACATGTCCATCCCGCCACGGACATGTCCGCCGCCTCCCGTCTAATCCGCCTCGCCACGTGGCGCTTCGCTGCCTCACCACCACCGCCACACCCTGGGCCCGAAGGCCTGGCCCGGTTCGCCTCCACCGCCTCATACTCGAGGTGCCGCCTCGACCTGGCTCTCCTCACCACGGAGGCTCCGCCATCGCTGGCCTGGCCTGGGCGCCGCCGAGGCCGCTGGCCTCGCCTGCATACGCCTTCGAGGCGCCGTCTGGCCATCACACATACTGCCCATGCCATCTCCCTGGCGCCACTTTTGCTCGGCTGCCGCTGGCTTCCCGGCCGAGACGAGCCTCATTGCCAAGGCCACACGGCCGCTTTCACCTCCGCCGGCAGATCCGTGAGGGGCCGGCTGATCCGCTCTCTGCGTTCGGCGAGCCCCCTCGCTGCCCCTCATCTCCGCCGCCGAGCTGCAATCTCCGCCATCCTCGGTTCCGTGCCATGAGGTTGACTTTCTTCCCGAGGTCTATTTTTCCTCCAAGTCCCCGAAGTCTGTGTTTTTTCATGCATTTTCATCGTGATCATAACTCTCTATCCGTAGTCTGCTTTCGTATGTAATATGTCAAATTGTTCGTCTCGATTTAGTACATCATTTCATGGCATTGCATCATTTTAATTTGAACTCATCTTGATGCCCGAAATGCTGTTTCAAGAGTGCTATGTGATGTTAGTTTCAGATTCTTATCAGTACATGCACTTTTGTCATTTTTGCCATGATTGATGTGTGCACCCTATGAACTTGAGTCCTACATGTGTTTTGTACTATGCCATGCCATCTTTACAGGGGTGTATGACATGTATTTTTGTGATCTCTGTGGTGACTAGCACAAGCATGCAAACTAGGCTTCATGATGTTGCTGATTTCACTGCTGCTCACGATATTTTTATGCCATGTAAACTTGATGCTACCGAGAGATCCATGCTTATTTTGAGATACTTTAGTAAGGATATTTTGAACATATGGTTATTCTATATCCATCCATTCCCTTGTTTGCAATTATGGAGTGCCATAGCTTCAGTCAATCGAGCTCTACTTTTGCTATAAAATGTTTCCTGGCAGGTTGTTTACATGTTATTCAATTTTGCCAAGGTTGTTGTAGTTGATCCGTATGCTATGATGTTGTTCTTGCCATGTATAGCCTCTATGCCATGTCTTCTTACTGTTGGTTGCCTTGCCATGCCATGTATTGCTCTGTGGTGAGTGGTCCAAGCTCACCAACATGCCTACTTATTGTTGTTCCTGGCATGTATGAATCATTATATAACTTGCCATGTTTACATGGGTGCCATCATATTTTCTGATCCTTTTTGGCTCATGGTCAGTAAAGGACTTTTGTTCTATGCATTTAGTAGTATCATGCCATGCCTTTGTTTGCCATGATAAGTTCCTGTAGCATGTTGTTTGATAGCTCTAAACATTACAACCTGATGTTGTTTCCTGATAAGTCTGAAACTGTTATTATTTGCAATCTTGCCATGTGTGTTTGAGCATGTTCTAGTGATTTCTGGAGATATCTCAGTGTTCATGTTTTGTCATGCTTTACCTGTACATCATGCCCATGCCTTTTGTTTTCTTGTTGAGGTCCTGTAGCATGTTGTTTTGATGCTTGCAATATGCCTACTTGCTGTTTTGGATGATTGTTGTCATGACTTGTATAGGTGTATGTGTTGAACTGCTGTTCGCTTTGAGTATGCTCTATATGAAACTTGCTTGATTTTGCATGTAGTTTCATATTATCATGTTGCATCCTTGTTTTGAGGTGTTTGCTTGATGTTTGTATGCATTTTGCATCAATGCCATGCTTATCTTGTTTTGCTCATATCTTCTAGGCCGAGTCTCAATCTAATGAACTTTATATGTAACTTGACTAGAATTTCGTGTAGATCATCGTGGTGCATCTTAACTTGCTGTTTAACAACTTGAACATAAGGTTTATTCAGATCTGGACCAATTTCGAAATTTGCATTTGAGGACTTACCGGAATTGTTTTATGTTGTTTCCGGCCTCATTTAAACTTGCTTTGATGTGTTGCTCTTGTTTGCATCATCTCTTGCCATTAGTAGCTTCATGTAGCTTTGTCATGCATCATGCTTGTTGTGCATCATGCCTTGTTCATGTGTGGTGTGTTTACCATGTTGTGTGCTTCTTCTTGTTAGTTCCTGCTTGCTATGATCGTGAGGATTCGCTCGCTCACGCTTGGTTCGGATTCATCCGCTCGCCTTCTTCATGGAATCGCTTCTTCTTCCTAGCGGATTTCGTGCAAGATGACCGCCACCTTGATCTCACTACTATCATTGCTATGCTAGTTGCTTCGTTTCTATCGCTATGCTGCGCTACCTATTACCGCTTATCAAGCCATCCCATTTTGCCATGTCAGCCTCTAACCTTTTGCACCCTTCCTAGCAAACCGTTGTTTGGCTATGTTACCGCTTTGCTCAGCCCTCTTATAGCGTTGTTAGTTGCAGGTGAAGATGAAGTTTGTTCCTTGGTGGAACATGGAGATGTTGTTCCTTGTCGGAACATGTTTACTTGTTGGGATATCACAATATCTATTGTTTAATTAATGCATCTATATACTTGGTAAAGGGTGGAAGGCTCGCCTTATGCCCGGTGTTTTGTTCCACTCTTGCCGCCTAGTTTCCGCCATATCGGTGTTATGTTTCCGGATTTTGCGCCCTAACGCGGTCGGGTGATTTATGGGACCCCTTGACAGTTCGCTTTGAATAAGACTTTTCCAAAGAAGGCCCAACATTGGTTTTACCATTTGCCTCACGATGCCCTTTTCCCTTGGGTTTCGGAGCCCGAGGGTCATCTTTATTTTAGCCCCCGGCCGCTTCTCCTTCGAAAGTGGGTCCAAACCGAAGCGATGTCCGCTACCGGGCAATCGTGGTTTATGCCAACCCAACGTCTGCTCATCCGGTGCCCCGAGACCGAGATATGTGCAGCTCCTATCAGATTTGTCGGCACATCCGGCGGCTTTGCTGGTCTAGTTTTATCGCTGTCGAATGTCTTGTAGCCGGATTCCAGACTGATCGGTCTTCCGGGAGAAGGAATATCCTTCATTGATCGCGAGAGCTTATCATGGGCTGTTGGGACACCCCAGGTATAAACTTTCGAGAGCCGTGCTCATGTTATGTGGCGATGGAATTTGTTAATATCCGTTGTAGTAAACTTGAAGCAAACTCTTCTAAAATACACCAACCGTAAAGCGAATCGTGAGTGTCTTTTTGGGGTTGATCGAGAGGAGAACACGGTTTCGGGTTATGTCCGACGTAGTAGGAGTTCGATCACTTCTTGATCATTACTAGTTGACGCACTGCCTTTGTTTCTCTTCTCGCCTCATTTGCGCTGGTTAGCCACCATATATGCTTAGCCGCTGCTGCACCCTCACCACTTTACCCCTTTCTTTCCCATTAAGCTTTGCTAGTCTTGATACCCATGGTAATGGGATTGCTGAGTCCTCGTGGCTCACAGATTACTACACCACCAGCTTGTGTACAGGTTATGCGATGATCTTGACGCGAGAGCGATGTTTGCTTGTTTGGAGTTCTTCTTCCGCTTCTTCTTCGATCAGGGATAGGTTCCAGTGTCGGCAGCCTCGGCTAGCAGTGGTGGATGTCGCTTGAGTTTCTGTTTATGTTTCATCCGTAGTCGGATGTTGATCTTGTATATGTTGTTGATGTATTCTTGTGGCATTTGTGCCTTATGTATGTATCCCCATCTATTATGTAATGTTGATGTAATGATATCCACCTTGCAAAAGCGCTTCAATATGCGGTCTATCCTTGGTGGGACCGTCGAGTTCTTTTGGATAGGGTCGCATATTCCTGCTAGCTCTGCTTGTCTTTTGTTGTTGCAGGAGGCGATGGAGGAGGATTAATGGGACACTTTGGCATGAAGAAGACGGAGGACGACTTGCTACACATTTCTTTTGGCCAAAGATTAGACGGGATGTTGAGCGCTTTGTTGCTCGCTGCACTACATGTCAAAAAGCTAAGTCACGACTCAATCCTCATGGTTTATATATGCCTTTGCTCGTGCTTCAGTGTTCCTTGGGAGGATATATCTATGGACTTTGTTTTAGGTTTACCTCAACAAAGAAGGGAGGGATAGCATATTTGTTGTCGTGGATAGATTCTCTAAAATGGCACACTTTATACCATGTCATAAAAGCCGATGATGTTGTTAATGTTGCTGATTTGTTCTTTCGTGAAATTATTCGCTTGCATGGTGTGCCAAATACTATTGTTTCAGATCGTGATACTAAATTTCTTAGCCACTTTGGAGATGTTTATGGGCTGTTGGGGACTAAACTGCTTTTTAGTACTACTTGTCACCCCTAAACCGATGGATAAACTGAAGTAGTCAATAGAAAATTGTCTACTATGCTTAGGGCTGTTTTGAAGAATAATAAGAAAATGTGGGAAGAATGCTTGCCTCATACTGAATTTGCTTATAATCGCTCGCTGCATTCTACTACTAAGATGTGCCCTTTTGAAATTGTGTATGGTTTCCTACCTCATGCACCCATTGATTTGTTGCCTCTTCCATCTTCGGAGAAGGTTAATTTTGATGCTAAACAACGTGCTGAATTGATCTAAAATTTGCATGAGTTAACTAAGGAAAACATTGAGCATATGAATGTTAAATATAAACTTGTCGGAGATAAGGGTAGAAAACATGTTGTCTTTGCACCTAGAGATCTTGTTTGGTTACATTTATGTAAGGATAGGTTTCCTAATTTGTGCAAATCAAAGCTAATGCCACGTGTCGATGGTCCATTTAAGGTGTTAGAGAAAATAAATGATAATGCATATAAACTTGAGCTGCCTGCAGAATTTGGGGTTAGTCCCACTTTTAACATTGCAGATTTGAAGCCTTATTTGGGTGAGGAAGATGAGCTTCCATCGAGGAAGACTTCTTTTCAAGAAGGGAGGATGATGAGGACATCAATACCATTGTTACACCCACAGCCCCATCGTTACATATATCGGACCAATTACTAGAGCTCACGACGCCAATTGAATTACCAGTACTTCCGCTTTTTGGTAATGATTCTAATGTTCATGAGAATATGATACTGCCTAAATTGGATACATATGTTTTTCTTACAAATGAAGGGCCGAGCTTGGAGAAGGATGAACATTGAGCAAGAACACGATGGAGTTGATGGCATGCTAAGGGGATCAAGGACGGAGTTACAAGTGATGATTTCAGACATTGAATCCACCATAAGGAGTGCATGAAGCCTTGGACGAAATATACAAGATGCCACTTCATAATATTCGCCCATAGGCAATTGTAGGTGCTAAGGCCACCTTATTATCGGGCCAGCCCATGTAACTTTGAAATACTTAAGTATAGGCTATTTTTAGAGTCCGATGTGGGGAAACAAGAGTTAGGATTGGTTTCGACCCCACCCTCAAGGGCCACGAAATTCTCCTCTTCCTCCATATATACAACCCTTAGGGCGCCGTAGACTTTGGGTTTTGTTTAGATTAAAAGTTCGCTTATAGCTGCAACTTCACAGATTTCGCTTGTGTTCAACGACCAGACCAAGGCGCCACAGAACCCCACCTTCATTAATAAAGCTTTCTCCTATATTCGCAATATCCAGATTGCAATCTTAGTTTCTTGCTTGTTCTTCGCTTGCTCGCAGGAAACAGGCCCTCGTGGTCAGGTTGATCGTGTTCGCGGGTCAATAACCCTGAAGTTGGTTTAGCGACATAAGGCGCGACGCCTCGCAGTTCGTAGTCGGATCGTCAAGGTCGACTCCCAAAGAAAACGATAGCGACCATCTCATCGAAACATCGGGACACCTTTGCCTCTATCAAGAGGGGACACGCGTTGTCTCGCATTTTCACTAACATGTGGGACTGCAATTGAATAAACCGTCGATAGCCGAAATCTAATCGCTCGACGGGCGTCGGCTGAGAAGAGAGAGACGGGGGAGGGAGAAGAGATCGCCCGCCCGCCACGCACGGACTCCAAGAAATATATATGGTGATTATGTGAGGTGGGCCATGGGGGAGTCTGGAGTAAGTGAAGTAGAAAGGCACAAATGGTATGAACATGCATGGTATAGGGTGTGTTTGGTTATGCTCGCCTCATCATAGTTGTTCCCACTTCATGTATGCTCAACTCAACACCCCTCTTCATGCTTGCTCTCTTCATGCATGCTTCTAGTGTATTTGTGCTAAACTAGTGTGGACTCATGCACCCTCCATACACTCTTCCAAACACCGAAAAGTGGGTCGAGAAGGAACTTTGATGACATTTGTCTTCATTATTATTTTTTCTGCTCCAAATTACTCGTCAGGAGTTTAGTTCAGGTTTTAGTTCAAATTGAACCAAAACCACGACGAGTAATTTGGAACGGAGGGAGTAGCACTAATGTTGTACGTGCAATGCACGGTGATGTTATGGAGCACGTGCTCAAGTACTCTACTACTACTATATTAGTTAGGGCACATGTTAGCTTTTATATTTGTTTACGTATGCCCCGAGACCTTCGAACTAGATGTGTCTTTCTCTCCGTGTTGCACTTTATATCGCTCATACCACTAGTACTACTATGGTCTCCCACCCGTATGGAAGAAGTGGAGACGCCTACCACGCTGTTTTTTGTGCTACTGGGCTCTACCACGTTGTTCATGTCCCACTCCTTTCACCGACGTAGGGACATCCAGATGTGCCGTGGTTTGGCACTCTTCGTCGAAGAGTTGAAACGCTAGCATTCATCGTAAATAAAAATAAATATAAATCAGCAGTGATACTTTTTTTGAAAAATTATCCTAGTCTACCCCTGGTCAGACGCAGCCCAACCTTTCCCACTATAAGTTGGTCGGACGAAGGAACCATCATGACTTCGTTGAATTCCGCTTCTTCAAGAAAACTTATCGCACCCGCACATCGCTACCACACGCGAAGACCGGACGGCACTATACCACGCCATATCACCAAACTCACTAGTCCATCCTCAAAAAAACCCACTAGGAAAAACTAGCCCACCTATTGATGAAGTCATGTACCTAGGGTAGGGTCATGGGCCCGCCCAAGATACCTCCCAAGGACATCTCTAGAAGAAACTGACTTTCAATGACTTGGAAGGGTTCCACTCGACGGACTTGAAGACACTCACCATGAAGCCAACCACTCAACGCCAGAGATCTAAAGTCACCGCACACAAACGGTCGGTCATTAAGTAGATTTTATGGTCATCATAGCACTTTATGTGGGGCGGATAGAGGCAAAGGTGTCCCTCTTTCGATGAGATGTGGTTTTCGCTGGAGGAAGTCGATTTTGACGATCCGACTACTTAACGCGCGAGGACGCCGCGCCTTAGCAATCGCTAAACCAACTCCGAGAGGTTATTGACCACACCGAGCACGATCAACTCGACCACGAGGGTCTGCTTCCTGAGCAAACGAAGAACAAGCAAGAAACTGAGATTGCAATCTGATATTGCTAATATAAGATGAAAGCTTTATTGATCAAGGTGGGGTTCTGTGACGCCTTTGTCCGGTCGTTGAACACAAACGGCACGCTGGTTGCAGCTATGGCTAACTTTTAATCTAAACAAAACCTAAGGTCTAAACGGTGCCCTAAGGGCTGTATATATGGAGGAAGAGGGGGAATTTCGTGGCCCTTGGTGGAGGGTCCAAATCAACCCTAACTCTTGTTTCCCCACACATACGGACTCTAAAAACAGCCTATACTTAAGTATTTTGAAATTACATGGGCCTGGCTCAATAATAAGGTGACGCAGACCTAGAATAGCCTATGGACTAATATTATGAAGTGGCATCTTGTATATTTTGTCCAAGGCCTCATGCACTCATTAGGTGGCTTCAAAGTCCTGAATCATCACTTGTAACTCCGTTTGTTCTCCTTATGCATGGCATTATCTCCATGCTTGTTCTTGCTCCAATGTCCATCCTTCTCCAAGCTAGGGCCTTCATTTGTAAGCAAAACAAATGTATCCAATTTAGGCAGCATCATATTCTCATGAACATTAGAATCATTACCAAGAAACGAAAGTACCGATAATTTAATTGGCATGCGCGAGCTCAGTAATTGGTCCAAGATATGTAGCAGAGGGGCTGTGGGTGTAATAATGGTATTGATGTCCTCATCAGTTCGGATATGATGAACTAACCCTAATTTTTTTGTGGCTTTTTCGTGGACTTTAGGTATGAAGAATGACTCGATCTAATCTACTTTAAAACTGTAAAATCTCACCGAGCAACCTGAAAATCTGATACCACTTCATAGAGGCAAAGGTGTCCTGCCTTTCGATGAGATGTGGTTTTCGCTTTGGAGGAAGTCGACTTTGACGATCCGACTACGAACGCAAGGCGAGGACGCCGCTACTTTAGCAATCGCTAAACCAACTCCGAGAGGTTATTGACCACACCGAGCACGATCAACCCGACCACGAGGGTCTGCTTTCGCGAGCAAACGAAGAACAAGCAAGAAACTGAGATTGCAACTGGATATTGCTAATATAAGATGAAAGCTTTATTGATCAAGGTGGGGTTCTGTGACGCCTTTGTCCGGTCGCTGAACACAAACGGCACGCAAGTTGCAGCTATGGCGTAACTTTTTAATTTAAACAAAACCTAAGGTCTAAACGGTGCCCTAAGGGCTGTATATATGGAGGAAGAGGGGGAATTTCGTGGCCCTTGGTGGAGGGGTCCAAATCAACCCTAACTCTTGTTTCCCCACACATACGGACTCTAAAACAGCCTATACTTAAGTATTTCGAAATTACATGGGCCTGGCCTAATAATAAGGTGACGAAGCACCTAGAATAGCCTATGGACGAATATTATGAAGTGGCATCTTGTATATTTCTGTCCAAGGCCTCATGCACTCATTAGGGTGGCTTCAAAGTCCTCGAATCATCACTTGTAACTCCGCTCTTGTTCTCCTTGCACATGGCATTATCTCCATGCTTGTTCTTGCTCCAATGTCCATCCTTCTCCAAGCTAGGCCTTCATTTGTAAGCAAAACAAATGTATCCAATTTAGGCAGCATCATATTCTCATGAACATTAGAATCATTACCAAGAAACGAAAGTACCGATAATTTAATTACGCATGTGAGCTCTAGTAATTGGTCCAAAGATATGTAGCAAGAGGGGCTGTGGGTGTAACAATGGTATTGATGTCCTCATCGTATGCTACGAGTAACCCCGGTCTTAATGTACTTTAATCCTCTGCATAATCGAGGGCTGGAGGGTCTCGCTAACTCTATATAAGCCACCCTCCTAAGTGTAAAGGGTTCGCACTCTGCAACTCATACACTCATAATACAATGACAGCCTCCTGCCCGAGACGAGGGCTGTTACTTTTCGAGAAGGGCTTGAACTCGTAAACATCTTGCGATACAACTGCTCCATAGCTAGGATCTTGCCTCTCCATTCCTACCACCTACCTTATCGTCACGAGTTAGAACCACGACAGCTTGGCGCCCACCGTGGGCAGGTGTCTTAGCGACTTATTGGAGAAGTTGTAATTTTTCCGATCCCTTCATCATGGTTTCAGGTGGAGTTTTGGATGAGGGCCGCGAGATCCGCCTCGGCGCTGGCCACGCTCATCGCCGACGACTCCGCTTGGCTTCAGGAGGCTCCACTCGCGCCGACGCGCCCCGTCTGCGGGGCAACGACTTTCGCTGCAGCGCCCAAGGCGCCCTCCCCGGCAATCGCCGACCCAAGATTTGTCGGCCTCGTGCCGCCCTCCTTCCGGTTTCCCCGCCGCAAGCGCTTGGTGGTGAGGCACGCTGTGGCCTCGCCAACCGCCACTCCCTCAAGTCGCGTAATCGAGCCCGACGAATCTCTCTACGGCCTGTTCGACCGGCTCCACAGAGATCGTGATCCGAAAAGCGATAAAGAATGATCCAAATGCGTAAGTCTTGATGGTCGATGGGCCATGCAGTCCACCCGCTTTCCTCGCGCCGACGGTGGCGACGGCAAGGGCGATCCATCGCAAGCCCATGAAGAGTACTTGCCCGAGCCACTCACTTCGCCGCAGAGGGAGGAACTTCAGGCCGAACATGGATGCGCTTCATACTCCTATCGCTGGAGAAACCCCGAGGCCCGCTGATAGAGGCAAAGGTGTCCCGCCTTCGATGAGATGTGGTTTTCGCTGGAGGAAGTCGATTTTGACGATCCGACTACGAACGCAGCGAGGACGCCGCGCTTTAGCAATCGCTAAACCAACTCCGAGAGGTTATTGACCACACCGAGCACGCATCAACCGACCACGAGGGTCTGCTTCTCGCGAGCAAACGAAGAACAAGCAAGAATCGAGATTGCAATATGGATATTGCGAATATAAGATGAAAGCTTTATTGATCAATGTGGGTTCTGTGACGCTTTGTCCGTCGCTGAACACAAACGGCACGCCAAGTTGCAGCAATGGCTAACTTTAATCTAAACAAAACCTAAGGTCTAAACGGTGCCCTAAGGGCTGTATATATGGAGAAAGAGGGGGAATTTCGTGGCCCTTGGTGGAGGGGTCCAAATCAACCCTAACTCTTGTTTCCCCACACATACGGACTCTAAAAACAGCCTATACTTAAGTATTTCGAAATTACATGGGCCTGGCCCAATAATAAGGTGACGAAGCACCTAGAATAGCCTATGGACTAATATTATGAAGTGGCATCTTGTATATTTCGTCCAAGGCCTTATGCACTCATTAGGGTGGCTTCAAAGTCCTCGAATCATCACTTGTAACTCCGTTTGTTCTCCTTATGCATGCCAACATCTCCATGCTTGAACTTGCTCCAAGGTTCATCTTTCTTGTCCATGGTAGGCCCTTCATTTGTAAGCAAAACAAATGTATCCAATTTAGGCAGCATCATATTCTCATGAACATTGGAATCGTTACCAAGAAACGAAAGTACCGATAATTCAATTGGCGCGGCGCGAGCTCTAGTAATTGGTCCAAGATGTATAGCAGCAGGGCTGTGGGTGTAACAATGGTATTGATGTCCTCATCATCCTCCCTTCTTGAAATGAAGTCGCCCTCGACGGAAGCTCATATTCCTCACCCAAATAAGGCTTCAAATCTGCAATGCTAAAAGTGGACTAACCCCAAAATCTGCAGCAGCTCAAGTTTATATGCATTATCATTTATTTTCTCTAACACCTTAAATGGACCATCAAGACGTGGTATTAGCTTTGATTTATGCAAATTAGGAAACCTATCTCACGCAAATGTAACCAAACAAGATCTCCAGTGCAAAGACAACATGTTTTCTACCCTTATCTCCAGCAAGTTTATATTTAGCATTCATACGCCAATGTTTTCCTTAGTTAACTCATGCATTTTTAAAATCAATTCAGCACGTTCTTTAGCATCAAAATTAACCTTCTCCGAAGATGGAAGAGGGAACAAATCAATAGGTGCACGAGGTAGGAAGCCATACACAAAGGGCACATCTTAGTAGTAGAATGCAATGAACGATTATAAGCAAATTCAATATGAGGCAAGCATTCTTCCCACATTTTCTTATTATTCTTCAAAACAGCCCTAAGCATAGTAGACAATGTTCTATTGACTACTTCAGTTTGTCCATCAGTTTGGGGGTGACAAGTAGTACTAAAAAGCAGTTTAGTCCCCAACTTAGCCCATAAACATCTCCAAAAGTGGCTAAGAAATTTAGTATCACGATCTGAAACAATAGTATTTGGCACACCATGCAAGTTTAATAATTTCAATGAAAGAACAAATCAGCAACATTAACAAAGATCATCGCTTTTATGACATGGTATAAAGTGTGCCATTTTCGAGAATCTATCCACGACAACAAATATGCTATCCTCCCTTCTTTGTTCGAGGTAATCCTAAAACAAAGTCCATAGATATATCCTCCCAAGGAACACTAGGCACAGCAAAGGCATATATAAACCATGAGGATTGAGTCGTGACTTAGCTTTTTGACATGTAGTGCAATGAGCTACAAAACGCTCAACATCCCGCCTTAACTTTGGCCAAAAGAAATGTGTAGCAAGTATATCCTCCGCCTTCTTCACGCCAAAGTGTCCCATTAATCCTCCTCCATGCGCCTCCCCGCAACAACAAAAGACTAACAGAGCTAGCAGGAATGCATAGCTTGTTAGCACGAACACAAAACCATCATTAATAACGAACTTGTTCCATGTTCTTCCTCTTTACAATTCTGCATTACATCTTTAAAATCAGCATCATGCACATATTGATCTTTGATGGTCTCCAAACCAAATATTTTGAAGTCAAGTTGTGAAAGCATAGTATATCGATTTAGACAAAGCATCAAGAATAACATTTTCTTTACCCTTCTTGTGTTTAATGACATAAGGGAAAGTCTCAATGAATTCAACCCATTTAGCATGTCTACGATTCAGTTTAGCTTGACTTTTAATATGTTTCAAAGATTCATGATCGAATGTATAACAAATTCTTTGGGCCATAAATAATGTTGCCATGTCTCTAAAGTCCTAACAAGAGCATATAATTCTTTGTCATAAGTAGAATAGTTCAGACTAGGCCCACTCAATTTTTCGTAAAAGTATGCAACAGGTTTGCCATCTTGTAATAACACACCTCCTAATCCAATTCCACCAGCATCACATTCAAGCTCAAAAGTCTTATTAAAGTCGAAGTTGGACTAAAGGAGCATGTGTCAACTTATCTTTCAATACCGTGAAGGCTTCTTCCCGTAAGGTACCCCAAACAAAAGGCACATCCTTCTTTGTAAGCTCATTGAGAGGTGCAGCAATGGTGCTAAAGTCTCTCACAAAACGCCTATAGAAACCACCGAGTCCAAGAAAACTCCTCACTTGTGTGACCGCTTTGGCTGCGCCAACTCTCAATAGCTTCAATCTTGGCTTTATCAACTTCAATTCCTGTGGAGTAACAACATAGCCAAGAAAAGATACTCGGTCGGTGCAAAAGGTGCACTTCCCAAGGTTACCAAACAAACGGCATCACGAGAGCATTAAAAACAGCACGAATGTTCCAAATGTTCTTCCAAAGATTTGCTATAAATCAGTATATCATCAAAGTAAACTACCACAAATCGTCCAATGAAAGCACGAAACTTCGCTCATTAATCTCATGAAAGTACTAGGTGCATTAGTTAACCCAAAAGGCATGACTAACCACTCATATAATCCAAACTTAGTTTTAAATGCTGTTTTCCATTCATCTCCCAATTTCATACGAATTTGATGGTATCCACTACGCAAATCAACTTTGGAGAATATTGTAGAGCCACTTAATTCATCAAGCATATCATCTAGCCTAGGAATAGGATGACGATAACTAATAGTAATATTATTAATGCCTCTACAATCAACACACATACGCCGACGCACCATCCTTTTTAGGCACTAGTATAATAGGAACAGCACAAGGACTAAGAGATTCGCAGATATAACCTTTGTCGAGCAGCTCCTCTGATTTGACGATAATCTCCTTCGCCTCCTCCGGATTGGTACGGTATGGTGCACGGTTGGTAGCGATGCACCGAATTAAGTCAATTTGATGCTCAATCCTCTAATAGGTGGTAATCCTGGCACGCCTTGTGGGAAGACGCCAAATAACTCCCGCAAAATGTTAGTGACAGCAGGGGCAAAGAGGAAGGCACGCCCTAATGAAAATAATGCCTCTTTGCACACAAAAGCATAGCAAACAGATTTGCTAGAATCTAGCTCATCAATATCAGATTTGGTGGCAAATAAACATGCACTTTTCAGTTTAATTTCGTATAACATTAGATGGTTTATTATTAGGCTTCATTTGTTGCTCAAATTCTTTTGCCACAATCTGATTTTCACTCTTATTTTTCTCCTGTTTTGCTTTATTAGCTCTATTAATATCATCTTTCAAAATGGAATCAGAGTCATAGGAAGCAAAGTAATATTTTTATCCTTGTGAACAAGAGTATACTGATTGTTTCTACCATGGTGTACAGAATTTTATCAAATTGCCATGGTCTACCAAGTAATAAGGAACATGTTGCATAGGTACCACATCACAATCAACATAATCAGATATGTAGAGATACTAAAATGCACACTAACAAAGACGTGTTACCTTAACCTTGCCGCTGTTGTTGAACCATTGGATGTAGTAAGGATGTGGATGTGGTCTTGTGGTGAGAGAAAGCTTCCACCATATCCATGCTAGCTGTTGTTGCAGCTCCTCCATCTATGATGACGCTAATAGAACGCCCTTCACAACTCCCTTTGTATGGAACAAGTTATGCCTCTGATTTTGCTCAGCTTGTGTAACCTGCACACTCAAAACACGTTGAGCAACTAAACATTCATACCTGCCAAGATCTTCAAAGCCATGTATTGCGCCTCAAAATCAGAATCATCTCCACCGTGTTCTTCATGTAATAAGAGCCAAAGTCTCTTCATCATAGTCACTAGCAGACTCATACCCACCATCCTCAAGAGCAATCATCACACGCTGAGATTGGCATTCTCTCAAGAAATGTCCTCTTCCCTTACAACGATTTACAAATAATATCACTTGTGTGCCCTGTTGACGCCATGGAAGAAGAAGAGCTCTGTAGGCCCAAAGCAGTGTACTCTTGGCGATAGTGGTGGTTGTGCCTCGCTTGTATCACGTTGGAGGTGGCAGCCGACGGAGGTGCCGTGTAGTAGAACGTGGAAGTAGATGATGCACGGGTGTCCATGATGAAGGTCGACTGCAGAAAAGTTAGTCCGCCATGGCTCTGCCGATCCTCAAGACTTCACGCTCAGCTTTACAAGCAAGATGGAATAATCGAGTGATATTATTATAATCCTTATAGTCTAGAATGGTCTGAATCTCTATTTAATCCACCCGTAAAACGTGCAAGCATAGCTTCATTCTCCTCAACAATACCACATCTAATCAAGCCAGTTTGTAATTCCCGATAATATTCTTCACCGAATTTTTCCTTGTCTTAAGCGCTGCAATTTTGAAGTAATTCACGCTGATAATATGGTGGAACCCAACGAGTACGCATAGCAGTTTTCAAAGCAGCCCAAGTAGCTGAACAGGATATAATCTACAATGTTCGACCACCAAACACATGCAAAGCTAGTGAAAGCACAAACAAAGAAGCAGAACACGCCTCCTCGTGATATTGTAAACATGTAAATCGTTGTTCAGTTTCTAACTCCCAAGTAAGATATATATCAGAACATATCTACCCTCAAATGGTGGAATATTCAATTTCAGTTTAGGGAGATGGTCATGATCTCGCATCAAGGGGAGCCCAACATTGCCATTGTTTGCATGTGGACGACCGGTGGTTGTGGTGCTGGTGGTTGCACGAGTTCGATGTTGAGCAACCTCATCCTCGTAAGCTCACATAATCATCCTCCCCACCGCAGCAGCAGGAGCCACGTATATCAACAAGAAGACCAAAGAGCTTGGCCAGTAAGAGGGACACGGAAGCTCATGGAGGGCTGTTTCACATGTGGAGGTAGTCCATGTTGTTGTAGTAGAGGTGCGCGTAGGTGCAGCCGGTGGTGGTGGTAGACGCGCGAGCAATTCATTAAACTTGTTATCGAGCTTTGTTTCAACGCCTTCTCAATGCCATCTATCTTCTCCATGGCCTCTTCAAATCTATTTAGCACATCGTCCACCTGCCCACTCATCATTTGTTGAAACTTATCATGTAGCGCTTTGTTTGTCATGTTCTCCCAATAGCCTCGCTGGCTTGTGATCCCGCCATGGTTAGCAGCAATAGAAACACACAAGAATATGATTCACTGACTACTAGGAAGTGGTGGTGGTGGTGTGTGGATAGTACAAATCCTTCAAGCAAATCTCAAATTCTACCAGTTCTTACCAAAGAAGAAAGCGGTGATCGCAACCGATGTAGTCAAAACTCTCAAAGCGTGATAGAGCGATTACTGTGGAGAGTCAAACGCACGATGTAGATGTATGTGGAGCTGGGAAGGCTTATAATATGGTAGCAAAAGGGTCAGCAATAATCAATTCAGAGATGCAAAGTTGAATAAACGCCAACGACGGTGATCGTGGTTGGTCCTAGGCTAGACCGCGCTAGAGACGCGAGCCCAGAACACTAACTAAATCACGGCGCCGCACGGAAACAACGGAAAAGCACACTGAAATTTTTTTTTCGCTTTTTTTTATGCTGCTTTTTTTTTTTTGCTGCTTTTTTTTTTTGCTAAAAATCACTATAATGGCGAGTGTCTCAAAACTCTTCCCAAGTCAAACCGACAGATGGGCACGAAATTTTTTCGACCAAACAAAAAAAAATTTTTGACCGCCCGACCCAAAAACCGAAACGGGTCAAAAAACTTTCTATAACGGCGATCGCCTCAATCCACTTAGAAACACCTAAAATAGGATAGCTAGAAATTTTTTGACAAGTACGCTTTTGGAAAATTTTGGGCCTAAACGGAGGGTGGTTTCAGATCCGCAGGAAAAACACGAATCGGAAACTAGATGGATCTCAAAACAAACCTAATATGAGAAGAACTCGGATTGGTGGTGGATATATGGTGGTGGTATATGACAGCGTGGTGGTATATGGTAGCGTGGTGGTATATGGATACAGATTGGTGGTGGTATATGGATACGGATTCAGAGCGGTATGGATAAGCAATGGTGGTAGATGGCAAGGCGATGATGATGAAGCGGCAATGGCGTGACAACTTATGACCGTAACTCAAACTCTAAAAGACTAGACTCTAAGACCAGAACTTGACACGACGATGCAAATCAAAATTCAACAAAGCAAAACCCTAAAAGATTATGCAAAGGCTCGATTGGTTCGATATGATGAACTAACCCTAATTTTTTTGTGGCTTTTTCGTGGACAATAGGTATGAAGAATGACTCGATCTAAACTATGAAAATCGGAAAATCTCACCGAGCAACCTCGAAATCTGATACCACTTGATAGAGGCAAAGGTGTTCCGCCTTTCGATGAGATGTGGTTTTGGCTTTGGAGGAAGTCGATTTTGACGATCCGACTACTTAACGCGGCGAGGACGCCGCGCTTTAGCAATCGCTAAACCAACTCCGAGAGGTTATTGACCACACCGGAGCATCGATCAACCCGACCACGAGGGTCTGCTTCCGCGAGCAAACGAAGAACAAGCAAGAATCGAGATTGCAATATGGATATTGCGAATATAAGATGAAAGCTTTATTGATCAAGGTGGGGTTCTCGTGACGCTTTGTCCGGTCGTTGAACACAAACGGCACGCCAAGTTGCAGCTATGGCTAACTTTTTAATCTAAACAAAACCTAAGGTCTAAACGGTGTTCTAAGGGCTGTATATATGGAGAAAGAGGGGGAATTTCGTGGCCCTTGGTGGAGGGGTCCAAATCAACCCTAACTCTTGTTTCCCACACACATACGGACTCTAAAAACAGCCTATACTTAAGTATTTCGAAATTACATGGGCCTGGCTCAATAATAAGGTGACGCAAGACCTAGAATAGCCTATGGACTAATATTATGAAGTGGCATCTTGTATATTTCGTCCAAGGCCTTATGCACTCATTAGGTGGCTTCAAAGTCCTGAATCATCACTTGTAACTCCGTTTGTTCTCCTTGCGCATGCCAACATCTCCATGCTTGAACTTGCTCCAAGGTTCATCTTTCTTGTCCATGGTAGGCCCTTCATTTGTAAGCAAAACAAATGTATCCAATTTAGGCAGCATCATATTCTCATGAACATTGGAATCGCTACAAGAAACGAAAGTACCGATAATTCAATTGGCGCGCGAGCTCTAGTAATTGGTCCAAGATGTATAGCAAATAGGGTGGGTGTAACAATGGTATTGATGTCCTCATCACCCGCGTTTTAGAAGACGACGCCAATAACTTGGTTGAGCGCACTGACCGAGAATTCCAATAGTACTGATTTAACGAGCGCGATTTATTGTGACGTACGACGCCAACTCTTTCCACCACCGACTCGTATATCGAACTCCAATTCAGAATCTAGCAAATTGCAGCCCAGATAGCGTAGTCTATTCAGCCTTCCCAATGAGGCTGGTAGGGTTTGCTATAGATCGAGATTTACTCCGGCAACAGGAGATCAAAATTCAGTTGTATCGCAGTCATGAATAGGATTCACAGAGATCCGTCAGCTAATATAGCCCAATGGCCCATAGTCCAAGATCGCCTCGAGGCGTGAGGAACATGGAAGCCAAGGATGATCAAGACAAGGACCATGAGCAAAGATGATCACCGATTCAACCGTGATGATCGACGCCGAGTGCCCACCCTCCCCAAGGGGTGGATCATACGTGCCTCGACAAATAGGATGATAGACGCCTCACAAAGGTCGGGCGAAGGATTCCAAATGACCCTGTGAGAACCAGTGCTTTGATGCGAGATCCATTCTTGTTCAGGTTTGGTCGACAGAATAGAGCTCACCGAGGAGGTCATGACAGAGATGCCCCACCAGCAGCAGAGTGCACGCCTCAGACCAGAGTGCTTCAAAGAGAGCCATCAGTGGCAGCAGTGATTCCTCCCAACTTTAGGTTGGCGATCGGGTTAGTAAGTTTACCGTGAGTCCAAACTGATACTTGGCCTGAGGACTACCGAGTGGCTATTCATATTGGCGGCGGCAACGGCGAGGTGGCCATGAAGCATCTGCCTTTATGTTGGAGGGTTCACCAGAGCATGGTTGAATCAGCTTGGCACCCAGCAGCATTTACACTTGGGAAGATCTCACCGAGTGTTTGTCGTAACATTTGAGGGAACTTGCAAGCTTACCAAAGGGGTTGACAGAGCAACAGCCTTGTGTGCAAAAGTCTAATGAAACTCGAGGATTACATCCAGAGATGGATCACGCTGCATCACACGGTAGAGAATGTTTCGATCATCAGCAGTCAGGCCTTCAAGGAAGGTGTTAAGAACAGAGAGCTAAGTTTGAAATTCGGCCGACCGAGACATGACCTGAATCGAATGATGGAGATTGCCACCAAGTATGCCAATGGTGAAGAAGAGGATCGGCTCGAGTGGCAAGTACAAGTTAGCCGCCATGAAACCGGGAGGGAACTCCAATCGAAGGAAGGAAAGCCGAGCCAGCTGGTCCCGGAGAAGCCTTGGCCGTGACTCAAGGAAAGTTTAAAGGAAACCCAAGGGCCTTGGAACCCCAAAAAGTGAAAGACCAAGATGGAAATGATGTATTGACTTGCCATGTCACATTCACACAAAGCAAGATGAAGAGGGTAAACTCATTTACCCAAAGCCTACCACTGACAAAGGTCACTTCTGATCCAGCAGCCCAGGGAAGCAGCCCAAGGATAAGGAAAAGGAGTCGACAAAGTGGAGGACAAGGAAGATAGTGATGGTGGATACCCCTGTGTCAATTCCACCTCGATGATTTTTGGCCGACGTTGAGCAAAAGTCGATTGAAAGTTATCAACCGAGAAGTGAATATTGTCGCCCGCGACGCCCAGCTATTTGAAATGGTCTCAGATCGCCATCACATTCGACCAGCCCGATCACCCCACGCACATAGCCACCCCCGGGAGGCAAGCTTTGTGGTCGACCCACCGTCAAGGCACTCGACTAACTAAAATTTTGATGGATGGTGGCAGGGCCTGAATATACCGTATGCGAGATGTTGAAAGGATGGGCATTCCGATGTCCGCACTCAAGACCAAAGAACATGAGCTTCCTTGGAGTCATTCCCGAAAGAAGGCTGAGTCACTCGCCAAATTGCTCTCGATGTGGTTTTTGGTGATTCCAAGAATTTTCAGAAGAAAAGTTGACCTTTGAGGTCATGGATTTCCAGAGTGCTTATTATGCTATTCGGGAAGGCCGGGCGATGCACGCTTCATGGCTCGACCATGTTATGTGTACCTTGTCAAGATGCCAGCCCCAAAGGTGTGATCACCGCCACCTGCAATCGGAAGAAAGCGAAGAGTGTTTCCGAAAGGCTCAAGATCGCCGATGCTCGATGGCAAGGGTAGAACTGCAAGAATACCGAAAACTGCACCCGAAAGGATTTGTTGAGAGCCAAGAAGCCCGCCACGGAATCAGCGCTTACCGTCCGTGAGACAAAGCCGATTCACATTCACCCGATCGACCCCGATGCTGCCCGACTCATATCTCCGCAACACTCGACTCCAAATAGGAAGAAGCGCCATCCAGCTTCCTCCGTGAGAACTAGGACATCTTCGCATGGAAGCCTTCCGACATGCCGGTGTTCCTGTGGGGCAGGCTGAGCACCGCCTAGGAGTCAATTCGAAAGTTAAACCTGTCAAGGAACATCTTCGACGGTCCGCCCGTAAGAGAAAAGCCATTGGCGAGGAGGTGGCTCGCTCTTAGCAGCGGAGTTTATCCGAGAGATTTACCACCCGAGTGGCTCGCCAATGTTGTCATGGTCCCCAAAAGGACAAGTCACTTCGCATGTGCATCGACTTCAACATATCAATCGGCCTGCCCGAAGATCATTTTCTTTCCCCAAGATCGACCAAATAGTCGACTCGACCGCAGGATGTGAGCGGTTGTCTTTTTAGACGCCTATTCGGGTACCATCGATCCTTCAGATGGACCCGACGAGATCAAAACAGCTTTCATCACTCCATTCGGTGCTTCGTTATGTCACCATGACATTCGCCTCAAGAATGTCGGAGCCACGCTCATGAGGATGATTCGTATGTTTGCTCACCAAATCACCGGAATGTGGAAGCATACATGGATGATATTGTGGTCAAATCATGGAAGGGTTCCACCGTTGACCGACCTTGCTGAAACATTTGCCAATCTCGTGGAGGTATGATATCGTTTAATCCATCAAAGTGCACATTCGAGTTCCCGCAGAAGTTACTCGGTTTTCGCTTCCAACAAGGAATCGACGCCAACCCGTAAAAAGTTGGTACTATATCTCAATGAAACGCTTTGTGCGTAGCACGATGTCCGAAGCTTATCGGATGCTTGGCCGCTTAAGTCGATTCATCTCTCGCCCTGTGAAAAGGCATTGCCTTTTACCGATCGATGAAGAAGTCGACAAGTTCGAGGGACTCTCGGTTGATGCAAGGTTTGCAGAGCTAAAAGCTCTACTCTCCACCCAGCCGGTGCTTGCTGCCCTAATCAGCAAAGAGCCTTTGCTGCTTTACATTGCAGCCACAGGACAAGTCGTCAAGATAAGATTTACTACGAGCGGAAGAAGAAGAAAAGCCTTCAAAGTTCAGCGCCCAAAGATATTATCTTTCCAAGTGTTGACCCCATCAAAGCAAATATATCCTCATTATCGTAAGCATGTTTATGGGATTTATATGACCACGAAGAAGGTTGCTCATTATTTCTCTGACCATTCCATTACAGTAGTCAGCGACGCCCCATTGCTAGAGATTCTGCACAACAGAGATGCAATCGTCGAGTGGCTAAATGGGCGATTGAACTCCTTCCCTTGATATCAAGTTTGAGGCAAAGATAGCCATCAAGTCCCAAGCAAGAGTAGATTTCATCGCCGAGTGGATTGAACAGCAACTACCGACTAAGTTCACTCGAGCATCGGACCATGTTCTTTGATGGTTCTAAGATGCTGAATGGTTCCGTGTCAGTAGTGTTGGTTTCCGAGGAGATAAGCTCAGATATGTGCTCCAGATCCTCTTTGATTCCTCCAACAATGAAGCGTAATACTAAGCATTTTTGTATGGGTTGCGATGGCCATTTCATCAAGGTCCGTCATTTCATGGTCTATGGCGACTCAGATCCGTGGTTAATCAAGTGATGAAGGAGTGGAAAAGCTATGACTGGTTACTGCAATGCAGGAGAAAGTCGGAGAAGAAATTCATGGGTTAGAACTTCACCATATACCCCAACTGAAAAATCAAGCAGCCGATGATTTAGCAAAAATAGGTTCCAAGAGAGAAGCTATTCCCAAAGAATGTGTTTTTGGAACACATCCACTCACCATCATTTCAAGAGGATCCTTTCACCGAAGAAGCCCCGCAGCCAAAAAGTGTCACCGATCCGATCAAGTTGAAGTCCCACTGTGGTCGACCTGATCATGGAAGTTTTGGTCATCACTCCCGATCGATAAAGGCTGCACATCGATATATCCTAAGGAAAGAGCTCCTGAGAACAAAGAAGAGGCTCGACGATCGTCTCACGATCCAAGGCCTTTACCGTGATCAAGGGACAGTTGTACAGAGAAAGCGCGATCGAGTCACCGTAAATGTATAACACCGTAAGAAGGTCGATAATTTTGATGATATCCACTGGGACCTGTGGTCATCATGCGCCTCTCGAACCATTGTGGCTAAAGCATATCGAAAGGGATTTTACCGCCAAGAGCAAATGAAATGGCGAAGGAAATAGTCAACAAGTGTGAAGGATGTCATTTATTCCAATATGTCACACAAACCCGCCTCAGCCTTTGAAGACCATTCCACGATCCGCCCTTCGCTGTTTGGGGATTGATATGGTTGACCTCGAGAACTGGCAGGAGCGGCTTCACTCATGTACCGTGGCGCTTGACAAGTTCACTAAGTGGATCGCCTGCCTATCAAGAATCTCGGCGCGCATCGCTATCGCCACGAGAGTTGATATTCAGATATGGAGTTCCGATAGCATCATCATCGACAATGGGTCAAACTTTGATTCCGAGAAATTCAAAGCCTTTTGCGCTTCTCAAGGCACACGAAGTCGATTATGCTTCAGCCGCCACCCCAAATGAATGGACAAGCGGAAAGAGCAAACGGTCTAATTCTCAAAGGATCGAAACCCCGATCGATGCGCAATCTCAAGCACGCAGCAGAGCGATGGGTCGACGAGCTTCACAGCTTCTTTGGGGATTGAGGATCACCCTAATCGGTCGACCGGACTAACTCCATTCTTTCCGGTTCATGGAGTCAAGCAGTTCTCGCCGAGCGACCTGCTTGCATGCGCCCGAGTCGAACTCTACTCAAGATGAAGCGAACAAGCCCGCAGATGCAACGACCTCCTAGAAGGGGGAGAGAGATGGCCCTGATCCGCCGACTATCTATCGCAAGACTTGCATCGATTCCATGCCGAAATGTGAAGAGTCGAGCCTTCCAAGAAGGAGACTTGGTCCTCCGAGTGGATCAACAAACCACACAAGCTCGCCCCACTTGGGAAGGTCCTTCATCGTCACTGTGGTTCTCCACAATGGAGCATACCATCTTTACAACGCCGACGCCAGATTGATGAGCCTCGAGCTTGAATGCGGAGCTGCTCCGCCTTTTATACTTAAGTACTCACCGGATGAGATGTAATAAAAGTACCTCTTTAGTTTGTTTATCAAGACAAGAATGTTATAATTTTCAAGTGATTGTTATTACTTTTTGTTTACATAAGAACCCCCCAAGTGGGTGGCTTAGCTGCTAATCCATTTCGCCTAAGTTTGTAAAAAATCCTCACCGAGTGGTGAGCCAGCCTCCCACTGGGGCTTAGCTGCGAATCCGCTTTCACTTAAGTTTGTAAAAAAATCCCACTGAGTGGTGAGCCAGCCTCCCACTGGGGCTTAGCTGCAATCCGCTTTACCTAAGTACTTGAAAATCCCACCGAGTGGTGAGCCAGCCTCCCACCGAGGGCTTAGCTGCAGTCCAAGTACTCGCCTAATTGTTTAAAATCCCACCGAGTGGTGAGCCAGCCTCCCACTGGGGCTTAGCTGCAGTCCAAGTACTCGCCTAAGTGTTTAAAATCCCACCGAGTGGTGAGCCAGCCTCCCACTGGGGCTTAGCTGCAGTCCAAGCACTCGCCAAGTGTTTAAAATCCCATCGAGTGGTGAGCCAGCCTCCCACTGGGGCTTAGCTACAGTCCAAGTACTCGCCTAAGTGTTTAAAATCCTACCGAGTGGTGAGCCAGCCTCTCACTCGGGAGCTTAGCTGCAGTCCAAGTACTCGCCTAAGTGTTTAAAATCCCACCGAGTGGTGAGCCAGCCTCCCACTGGGCCTTAGCTGCAGTCCAAGTACTCGCCTAAGTATCTGAAAATCCCACCGAGTGGAGAGCAAACCTCCCACTGGGGCTTAGCTGCAGTCCAAGACTCGCCTAAGTATTTAAAGATCTCACCGAGTGGAGAGCAAACCTCCCACTCAAGGCTTAGCTGCAGTCCAAGATTGCCTAAGTATTTAAAAATCCCACCGAGTGGAGAGCAACCTCCCACTGAGGCTTAGATGCAGTCCAAGCACTCGCCAAGTATATGAAAATCCCACCGAGTGGAGCAAAGCTCCCACTTGGGGCTTAATGCAGTCCAAGACTCGCTAAGTTTGAAAAATCCCACCGATCGGAGAGCAAACCTCTCACTGGGGCTTAGCTGCAGTCCAAGATCGCTTAAGTATTTAAAAACCCTATCGAGTGGAGAGCAAACCTCCCACCTGGAGGCTTAGCTGCAGTCTAGTACTCGCCAAGTATTTAAAAATCCCACCGAGTGGAGAGCAACCTCCCACCTGGAGGCTTAGATGCAGTCCGAGTACTCGCCTAAGCATGAAAACCATTCCGATCCGCAAGGACGACGAGGTGCAGGTCGATCGTTATTTTCTCCTTCGAAATGCGCCACAAGTACAACGTATGGTCCATTCCGATCCAGAAGACGACGAGGTGCAGGTCAACTCGCTACCTTCTCCTTCGAGCTGCGCCACAAGTGCAACATGCGCCCATCCTCGATCCGCAAGGACGCAGTCGACCGAATCGTGGTCCATCCCTACCGCAAGAACGATGAAGTGCGGTCGACGGATTTTCCACCTCGAGTTGCGCTCAAGCATCAAGTATATTCCGAGTGAAGAACAAAGTTCGTCAAGGCAAATGAAAGCATATTAAATGATAAGCTGTTCAGATAACATCCCACGGATTCGTATGCTCAGCGCCAGCCCGTAAAAGTTTATCGTTACAAAACCACTGCTCGAGGCAAATTTAAGACGGCATATAAGTTTTTTATTCCTTAGGTGGAGGACCGAAGGCGCGACAACTGGTCCAGTCGATTCCGTCAGAACTGGGTGGAGCAGCAATGAAGGTCTCCCCGAAAGATTGGAAGTCGTTTTTGGTATTGGCAACTTTGATGGACGCCATTTTTCCTCGCGCCCTTGCAAGGAACACGACCAGGGACAGAGCAACATCGGCACCACACCGCGTAAGACTTTTTCCATTCCTCGCACTCAACTTGAAC
>JAHIAM010001935.1:0-67740 GCA_021605205.1 Aegilops longissima | reverse complement strand
ATGAATTACTCAACGCCTCCCACAGTTCTCGCGCGTCGTGGGCGAGCCCGGTGTTCCTATTGAGCGAGGACAAAATTAGTGCACGCTACTGTTGGTGCTTGATAGCTCTGTTTTCTGCGAGATGGAGGACTATGGAGGATGAGCTTGATCAAAATCGAACTACGTGCACCACGCACCACCACCGGAGTCGACCTCGGGTATATCTTCTTAGCAGTGAGCTGCACCACCACCTCAGTGCAGATCATGACCATCTCCCTAAACTGAAATTGAATATTCCACCGTTTGAGGTATATATGTTCCGATATATATCTTACTTGGGAGTTAGAAAGCTGAACAACGATTTAATGTTTACAATACCACGAGGAGAGGCGTGTTCCTTTTGTTGTTTGTGCTTTCACTAGCTTTGCATGTGTTTGGTGGTCGAACATTGTAGATTATATCCTGTTCCGCTACTTGGGCTGCTTTGAAAACTCTATCGTACTCGTTGGGTTCCACCATATTATCAATGTAATTACTTCAAAAATTGCAGCGTTAAGACAAGGAAAAATTCTGTAGAAGAATATTATCAGGAATTACAAGCGGCATGATTAGATGTGGTATTGTTGAGGAGAATGAAGCTATGCTTGCCGTTTTATGGGTGGATTAAATAAAGAATTCAGACCATTCTAGAGTATAAGGATATACTAATATCACTCGTTTATTCCATCTTGCTTGTAAAGCTGAGCGTGAAGTCTTGAGGATCGACAAGCATTGGTGCGAACTAACTTTTACGCAGTCGGACCTTCATCATGGACACCACGTGCATCATCTACTTCCTTTGCACCATCACCTCCTTGGTGCCACCTCAACCGTGATACAAAGCGAGGCACAACCACCACTATCGCCAAGAGCACACTGCGCAGACTGCGAGGCTCTTCTTCTTCCATGGCGTCAACAGGGCACACAAGTGATATTATTTGTGTCGTTGTAAAGGGAAGAGGACATTATCTGAAGAATGCAAATCTGCGTGTGATGATTACTCTTGAGGATGGTTGGTATGGAGTCCGCTAGTGACTATGATGAGAGACTTTGGCTCTTATTACCGTGAAGAACATGGTGGAGATGATTACGATCATGAGGCGCAATACATGGCTCCGAAGGCGGCAAGGTATGAATGTTTGGTTGCTCAGCGTGTTACGAGTGTGCAGGTCACCAAGTGAGCAAAATCGGAGGCACAATTTGTTCCATACAAAGGGAGTTGTGAAGGAGCGTTATGTGCGGGTCATCATAGATGGAGGAGCTGCAACAACTTGGCTAGCATGGAGATGGTGGAGCTATCTCTCACAAGACCACATCCACATCCTTACTACATCCAATGGTTCAACAACAGCGGCAAGGTTAAGGTAACACGTCTTGTTAGTGTGCATTTTAGTATCTCTACATATCTGATTATGTTGATTGTGATGTGGTACCTATACAACATGTTCCTTATTACTTGGTGGAACCATGGCAATTTGATAAAAATTCTGCACCATGGTAGAAACAATCGTATCTCTTGTTCATAAGGATAAAAATATTACTTTGCTTCCTTGAGTCCTGATTCCATTTTGAAAGCGATATTAATAGAGCTAATAAAGCAAAACAGGATAAAAATAAGAGTGAAAATCAGATTGTGGCAAAAGAATTTGAGCAACAAATGAAGCCTAATAGTAAACCATCTAGTGTTGCTTCGAAATTAAATTGAAAAGTGCATGTTTATTGCCACTAAATCTGATATTGATGAGCTAGATTTCAGCAAATCTGTTTCTATCTTTTGTATGCAAAGAGGCATTATTTTCATTGAGGACATGCCTTCCTCTTTGCCTCTGTTGTCACTAACATTTTGGGAGTTATGGCGTCTTTCCACAAGGCGTGCCAAGGGATTACCTCCCATTGATTGAGCATCATTGACTTAATTCGGTGCATCATTACCAACCGTGCACCATACCGTACCAATCCGGAGGAGGCGAAGGAGATTATCGTCAAATCGAGGACTTCGACAAAAGGTTATATCTGGACTCCCTTAGTCCTTGTGCTGTTCCTATTATTCTAGTCCGAAAAAGGATGGTACATCCGTTGTGTGTGTTGATTGTAAGGCATTAATAATATTACTATTGTTATAATCATCCTATTCCTAGGCTAGATGATATGCTTGATGAATTGAGTGGCTCTACAATATTCTCCAAAAGTTGATTTCGTAGTAGATACCATCAAATTGTATGAAATTGGGAGATGAATGGAAAACTACATTTAAAACTAAGTTTGGATTATATGAGTGGTTAGTCATGCCTTTTGGGTTAACTAATGCACCTAGTACTTTCATGATATTAATGAGCGAAGTTTTCGTGCTTTCATTGGGCGATTTGTGGTAGTTTACTTTGATGACATATTGATTTATAGCGATCTTTGGATGAACATTTGGAACATTTACGTGCTGTTTTTATTGCTCTCGTGATGCATGTTTGTTTGGTAACCTTAGGAAGTGCACCTTTTGCACCGACGAGTATCTTTTCTTGGCTATGTTGTTACTTCACGAAATGAAGTTGACAAAGCCAAGATTGAAGCTATTGAGAGTTGGCCACAGCCAGGTCACACAAGTGAGGTTTTCTTGGCCTCGTTGGATTCTATAGTTTTGTGAAGATTTCACACATTCTTGCACCTCGAACGACTTACAAGAAGGATGTGGCTTTTGTTTGGGGTACCATCGGGAAAGCGCCTTCACGGTATTGAAAGATAAGTTGACACATGCTCCTTTACTCCAACTTCCTGATTTTAATAAGACTTTTGAGCTAGAATGTGATGCTAGTGCAATTGGATTAGGAGGTGTGTTATTACAAGATGGCAAACCTGTTACTTTTTACGAAAAATTGAGTGGGCCTAGTCTGAATTATTCTACTTATGATAAAAGAATTATATGCTCTTTCGGACTTTAGAAACATGAACATTATTTATGGCCAAATTTGTTATACATTCGATCATGAATCTTTGAAACATATTAAAAGTCAAGCTAAACTGAATGTAAATTAAATGGGCTCATGATACCATGATGATGTAGGCAGAACCCTCGTGGGCGATCTTTCACGCTTGGAGGGAATCCCTGAGGAACACGAAGAGAGGCGGAAGAACACGAGGGAAAACAGGGAGAGCGAGAGATCACTCAACCGACAAAGAAAGCGATCACACAAGTGCTAGATTATCAAACACATAAGTGGCACAAGATTCAAGGACAACAAAGGGTAGGATACAAGGGTAGCCGTTCTTCTCCTTGAGGAGGTCTTGATGGAGTCCACCCTAGGAGGGTCTTGAATCCGCAGGATCTTCTCCGTAGAGGTCCTGATCTCGGGGAGAAGTAGCCAAGTGGATGAGCAAAGGCTCTCACACGAAATATGAGCAAATCCAAAGCTAACCCTAGAAAGGATGAGGGAAGGTCTATTTATAGTCTAGGACCTCCAAGGGGTAAGTTGAGGCGAAAAGAGTACATGGGCCTCGGCCGATCGCTACTGTGAGCGAGGCGGTAATCTGTTGCTTCATGGCGGTAGTATACCGCTTCGTGATAATGCCGCTTGGTGGTGATAATCTGGCTTTCGATTCTGGAGTGTGTCGGGTTTGCGAGTAGGCGGATGGAGGCGGAGTAGTACCGCTTGCTCGGCTCGTGGTAATCTGGCTTGGCGGTAGTACCGCTCGGCTGACGTGTGCAACAGCTTGAGCGGTAGTACAGCGCCTGACTCTGCAGCTCCTTCTCTTGCCTTGGTGTCCATCTTGGGCTGCAGCTTCTCCTAGGTTGGTTCCTTGGTACCTAAGCATGCACAACATTCCAGATTGAGTAGTAGCCATGTCTCGAGGGTCATATGATATTTCACTAAGGAGAAGTCACCTCGGTCTCGAGAGCTCGAGCTCGTGCTCTCGTCATGGGTCCTTTTGGCTTGGTGAGGCGCGGAAGGTCCATGGGGATGATCGAAGGATGCTCGCATCGGGAAGGAGTTCACCTCAAGAAAGTTCCCAAGATGTTGGACCCATTACATCATGTATGTCTTCACATATCAATATGTCGCATAGCACCGCCTTGTGATCCTTCAAAATGAAAGAACATGACAAACACTCGGAAAAACAAATGAGGTTAAGCGGAAGTGCAAAACCTATCATTGTGGTAAGATACCGTACAAGTGTATGCATCATGCTCATCATAAGAAAGTACAGGAGCATTTCAAAGTATGGAGGCATATGATGTAAGAACATCCAAATACAAGAGGCTCAATCAAACAAGCATGCATCACAAGTAATATGTAAAGTCTCCAAGATCAATAAGCATAGTATGGTTGCACTCAATACAAGTGGATATGAAAGAGGCAACTAATGGACACAAGAGACAATGATCAAGATATATCATGTGAGAGGCATGAGCATATATGTCATCAACCCAAAGCAAGTGATAGTGGAACATGGGTGATGCAACATAGCAGCAATCATAGCGATCAAGTCAAGCAAGCTAGTAGTCTGAAGATGCAACATACTACAAGGAATCATGGCAAGCATGTCATGTGTGCAAATAGTGGGCATGAATAATTCACATGGCATAGCACAAGCATGAAAGCAAGATATGAGAAAATTATCATCAATGTATTGAGAGCATATGTAAATAGCAATGGATCATCATGACTCTCCCAACACAACAATCAACAATAGCATGGGGCACATGATAAACATGGCAAAAGCAACAAGGATCTCCACCAAGCATGCAAATACACATAGGGTATCGTGATGGTGAATCATGGGTATATGCAAGCAAGGGTCACAATGCATGGCAAAGGCATAGAAGCAAGCATAACATGCAAAGTGAACACGATAGAATGGGCATAAGGTAACAAGTGGTAAATAGCCCAAAGCAGTGTGAGACAAGTAAAAGAGATCGCGTAGTCCTTGCGCAAAAGGAATAGTGGTAAGGATAGTCCACGGGATCCCAAAGCATTGTTGCTCTCAAGAGCTCGTTAAATCAACTCATGGGATTGAGAGGTTGGCGATTGTATGTGGTACCTACACAAAACAAAGACAAAGGAAAAAATTGTGTGTGCGTGGTAGATGTCGCATCATCCATCTGTAATAATATGCGTGTGTTTATTAGCACAAAATATCCAATGCTCAAATAAATGAGATCGTGATATAGAAACATGTCATCCATCATGATAGGTTTGTTATATGTATGGCATAATGGAGACTCAAATTGTGTAATGCATCATGAGCAATATCTAGAGCATTATTCATGGAATGCATATGGTGCAAACAATTATGTGAATCATGCAAAGTATGGGATGAATTAAAATCTCCTAATGTGTATGAGAAACTATAGGGGTCTCCTCATGAGCATTAATGGAAACATCACATGGAGAATATTGACAACATCCAAAACAATGCATATTTGGAACAATGTGATCATGGCATGGAATAGTAGATGAATTGCATAAATCATGTAAAGGAAGCATGGCCTTATCATCACAAGAGAAGCAAAGGCCAATGACCATCATCTAGTCATCTATGCCATAAGTGCAAATGGGATTTATTTTAATGGGGCATGCATAGTTGCTATGTTGAGATTGAAATGATGCAATATGGAGACTTCACTCATAGCATATGACAAATTCAATGGATTGTCAAACATGAAGTGACCAATAGAATTTTCTAGAATATCCTATGAAGCATAGCATCACAACTAGGCAACTCAACATGCTCATCATCATATTCATCATAAATAGGTAAGTCAAGGCATGAAGAAGTTTCACTAGCATGAAGCATGGTAATAGGTGGGTCGACATCATGGGGAGCAATCGATGGTAAGAGAGTCCACTAGTGGGACAAGAGAAGCACCATCACCTATGTTACCATTAGGCGTCGCTCATGTGTTGTAGGTGAGGTGTTGAAGATCGTCTCGTTGTCATCTTCATCTTGATGGAACCATGTGGGGGTGCATCATAGTCACCATGGCCATAATCGTCTCAATGTAGGGATGGACAAATGGGGATAGGCATGTCGTCATGTAGGAGACCTAGCAGAAGAAGAAAACACACTAGGAGTAGAGGAAGTCGTTAGAAATCATAGTGGCCTCATGTGTCGTGTCAACTACCTCACTCACTAAGTGTTGTGGCTCACTCACTCCCTCAAGGATGCTCTCACTCGTGAGTTGGGTGGAGTCACTCAAATGGCGCTCAATCTCACATAGGATGTGTGACATGCTCTCATGTGTGGGGCTAGTGGTGGTCACTCATCCTCTCATAGGAAATGCTCTCAATGTCACGTATGGTGGAGTCACTCATGTCACTCATGGGGTGGTGGCTCTCCTCACATGGCAATTGGGACATCTCGACATATGTGTGTGCGGAGATGTAGGTGCAAATGTCTCCATCTTGTGATCCACGTAGCTTGACTCGGAGTATGGAGTCAATATGGGCGTCGTCTTCATGTTGTTGAAGAGGTTCGCGCTCATCGCCGTGGTCGAAGGGATGGCTTGCTCGGCAAATCTTGTCACCGTCTTTGGTGTTGGAGGCCCATATGATGTGGCACCTCATGGCTCTCTCCTTGAAGAGGAGTTTCCATGCTCGGCCATCTTCCTTGAGGGCTTCGAAGATGGAGCGTGCCCTCGCTTCGTGGGTGGTGGCCTTGGACTTGATGAAGTCGATGTAGGCGTACATGGGAGTAGTAGAAGATAAAAATGCGTCAAAAGCGAAGATGCCTTGAGAACACTTGGCGAAGATGCGAAGTGGTAGATGTATGGCAATGTGCGCCGTCTTGGTGGTGGTCGTCTCGCGGTCTTCTCTTGTGCTTATGAAGCTTGACTTGGCATGAAGTAGGGCTTGTTGGGACTCGTGCATTTTAGCGCGTAGCATCTTCATGATGATGATGTCGTTGTCGTGCTTGAGCTACGTAGTAGATATGGTTAAATGGTCGTCGTGCACATGATGCTTAGGTGACTTGTCCTTCATGGCGATGTTGATCCACGAGCGTGATGGTGGTCGCCATGTAGATGTGGGCGAGACGATTTGCACTTGCATCTTTAGCCGAACTTGTGGCTTGAATGTCGCGCCTTGAAGATGACGAAGGAAAGACTTGATCAAGGCCGAATCTCCTCCATCCTTGCATCTTGCTCCTCTTTATGTGCCTAAGCTTCTTGTCGAGTAGTCCTTCTCCTTGCTTAGTGATGAATGTTGATGGAGATGTTCTCGATGCTCTTGCAATCTTGCTTGTGCCTTGCACTTCGTTGTAGATCAAGAAGCGCTTTGGTGATGTAGTTGTTCTTGCCGTCGTTGTTGTAGCGAACCGGAGATGAGATGCCTTGCCTATCCATCATTCGAGCAAATATGAGTGGGAGAAAGAAGAACTTATACCAATGTACCTTGACCGATGTTGAAAATGAATCAAGTTCACTCAAATACGGACAATGAAATAGCACTATTGGTACCAATCTTTGCCGGTTCTCACACCTACACAAGTAAAGCTTATGGAGGAGCTTTCGGTGAGGATAGTGGCACAAAATTTAATGCAAAATGTTAGCAAGAGTTAATAATGTTGAAAGAGATTCACAAATTAGCAAGTGTGACAAAACAATAGGATAAAAAGAATGCTACGGAAACACACACGGATAGATAAATGGGGTCGTGCAACCAAGGAATGAGCACAAAATGTGGAATCCACGGAAGCACAACTCAAGAGAGGCGCTAGCCGATTGCTCAATAGGCGGATCGACACTTGTGCACAACCTATAAGATGCAAAATGGATAAACTTCTATCCCAAGTATGCTATGTATGTATGGTTCGGTGTTTCTCTCAAGATGATCCAAGATGATGGGATATGATAATCTTATATGCAATGTGGTATGATGCTATGGCACTTTTACAAGCTTCTTTGCTCTCTTTCTTTTGCTAAAAGCTTTATTTCTTTTTTTCTCTATGGCCACTTTGCACAATGCACAAACCAAGATAGCAATTGTGTATATCAGGAACAAACTTGAGACACAAGATATGATACCAATATATGCACCACAATGATATGGTATGTATGCTATGAGTATGATCACTAATGTGCACAAGTAACGTTGCAGCAATACTCAAATGGCTAGTCTCGATAGGCAAATAGCATAAAAGTAAGGAGGGTTAACAATGCAATGACAAGGGAATATACAATGGTGTAAATCGAGGTTACCGTCTTTGCGATGATGAGTGGCGGTGTTCTTGATGTAGATACCAAGATGATGGAGACTCGTCCTAAATGGCGAAACACCTTAGGAAGCGGAAAAACCGCGAACTCTAAATCTCAAACTTCAATTGTCAAAGTGGTGGTAGCGGAAAGCGGTGGTGGTTTGCACTTGGCAATCGGAAGTGGAATGATGGGCTATACTGCGTGTGGGAGTTGGTAGCACGGTCCCTAAGTAGCAGAAACACCTTAGGAGACACAACTCTCAACACAACAAGATTGGGTTAAGTTGGGGTTGGCGGAAGTGTATGGTGGAGCAAGCTTATCACGGAAGTTATGGTGGTGGTGGTGGTTGATGAAGATGTAACCGTCCCTAAGTAGCCTAAACACCTTAGGAGACTCGAATCACAACTCAAACAACCTCAAATGCAAAGGAACAAATTGGTTGGGTTCTGCGAAGTGGGGTGGTTATCGGAGGATGTGGCGGAAGCCCTAGGCAAAGATGCCAAAGTTCACAAAATTTGATGGAGTCAAATGGTGATGGTAGTATTTTATGGGAAGGGGATGTCAATAGCTTCAAAGCGAGCTAAAAACGTCAAAATCGGACTCGGATGAATTAGTTATGGGCAAAGCGGTGAAACTCGGAAAGCTGGCTGGGTAGGGCAGTAGTACCACGCTTGGGAGGAGTAGTACCGCTAAATGGCGTGTATACCGCTTAGGCAGTGATAGTACCGCTCGTGTGGGTTTTCATAAAATCTGGCTCTGGGAGGCGGTAGTGCCGCTTGGAGGCGGTAGTACCGCTTGGAGGTGCTAAGCGGTAGTACACGCTTGGAAGGCGATAATGCCGCTCGTGTGGGTTTTTCGCAAATCCGGATAGGGCGCGATTTTAGGCGGAAATGGATGATTTGAGGGTCAAAATTGGAAGATTCGTGAATGGATGGTGGGAAACTTGGGAAATGCTAGATCCACTCGAAACCAAGCAAATCCATGGATCAAAATCAACAAAACATCATCAAAACTAACAAATCACAAAAAATTTGGGGCTATTTTGATGAGGATTTTTGGTTGGGCGAAATCAACAAAATCAAGCTAGAAAAAGAGGAGTAGGGGCTCCAAAAAGCGTGATCAACCTAAGCTCAGTCCATAGATGATGTAAGGCGGAACCCTCGTGGATGATCTTTCACGTTGGGCGGATCCTCACGGGGAATCACGAAGAACGGAAGAACACGAGGAAATCACGAGGGGAGAGCGAGGGAAAACACTCAACCAACAAGGAATCGGTCACACAAATGCTAGATCGATGAACACAAAGGGAGATACATGATTCAAGGTCAACAAGGGCCCATACAAGCGGTGTGGTTCTTCTCAGAGAGGAGGTCTTGATGGGGTCCACCCTAGAAGGGGTCTTGAATCCGCTTGGGGATCTTCTCAGAAGAGGTCTGAGCTCAGGAGAAGTAGCCAGTGGATGAGCAAGGCTCTCACACAAACATGAGCTAAACCTAAGCTAACCCTAGAAAGGAGGGTGGTCTATTTATAGTCTAAGCCACGAAGGGGTAAGTGAGAGGGGGATACAAGGCCAAAGGCAGCGTTGCGCCACGTGAGCGGTAGTACCGCTTGGGGAATGATAATGCACCGCTTGTAGTAGTGCCGCTTAGACGAGCGGATAGTACGGATCGGGTCGCTCGAGCACAGGAGTTTGTCGGGTTGAAAGTGGCGGGGCGGAAGTTCGTGGTGCAGCTCGGGGCCTTTAGCGAGTATGCAGCTTGGTGTTGTGATGGCCTAGCCACAGTCTTCTTTCTCCTTCTCCTTCCTTCGCTTCCGTGCGCTTGGCCTTGGTCCGGCTCTCCATGGTCTCCTCGGGTGTACCAGTATGCACAAGGTCCGCTCTTGAATAACATCCATATCTTACATCGGAAAGGAAAGATTCGGGAAGGAAGCGAAGTTCACCTTAGGTCCAATGGCGCAAAGTCGAGGTCTCATCTTATGTATCCTTGGGGCTTGGAGAGTAGATGGAGTGTACATGGGGATGAGCGTGGGATGCTCGCATCATACGTGCTCTAAAACAGCCTATACTTAAGTATTTCGAAATTACATGGGCTGGCCCAATAATAAGGTGACCTTGACACCTAGAATAGCCTATGGACGAATATTATGAAGTGGCATCTTGTATATTTAAGTCCAGGCCTCATGCACTCATTAGGGTGGCTTCAAAGTCTGGAATCATCACTTGTAACTCGTTCTTGTTCCTTGCGCATGCCAACATCTCCATGCTTGAACTTGCCCCAAGGTTCATCTTTCTTGTCCATGGTAGGCCCTTCATTTGTAAGCAAAACAAATGTATCCAATTTAGGCAACATCATATTCTCATGAACATTGGAATCGTTACAAGAAGCGAAATACACGATAATTCAATTGGCGTCTGTGACTCTAGTAATTGGTCCAGTATGTATAGCAGCAGGGGCTGTGGGTGTAACAATGGTATTGATGTCCTCATCATGGGCTAAGTTGGGGACTAAACTGCTTTTTATACTACTTGTCACCCCAAACTGATGGACAAACTGAAGTAGTCAATAGAACATTATGCTGTTATGTAAGCTGTTTTGAAGAATAATAAGAAAATGTGGGAGTAATGCTTGCCTCATATTGAATTTGCTTATAATCGTTCATTGCATTCTACTACTAAGATGTGCCTTTTGAAGTTGTGTATGGTTTCCTACCTCGTGCACCTATTGATTTGTTGCCTCTTCCATCTTCGGAGAAAGGTTAATTTTGATGCTAAACAACGTGTTGAATTGATTTTAAAATGCATGAGTTAACTAAGGAAAACATTGGCGTATGAATGCTAAATATAAATTTCTGGGGATAAGGGTGAAAACATGTTGTGTTTGCACTTGGAGATCTTGTTTCATTACATTTGCGTGAGGATAGATTTCTGATTTGCGCAAATCAAAGCTAATGCCGACGCTGATGGTCCCTTTAAGGTGTTGGAGAAAATAAATGATAATGCATATAAACTTGAGCTGCACTGCAGATTTTGGAGTTAGTCCACTTTTAACATTGCAAATGAAGCCTTATTTGGGTGAGGAAGATGAACTTCCGTTGAGGGCGACTTCATTTCAAGAAGGGAGGATGATGAGGACATAAATACCATTGTTACACCCACAGCCCGTGCTGCTATACATGGACCAATTACTAGGCTTTCATGCGCCAACTAAATTACAGTACTTTTTGTTTCTTGGTAATGATTCTAATGTTCATGAGAATATGATGCTGCCTAAATTGGATACATTTGTTTTGCTTACAAATGAAGGGCCTAGCTTGGAGAAGGATGAACATTGGAGCAGAACAAGCATGGAGATGATGGCATGCATAGGAACAAAAACGGAGTTACAAGTGATGATTTCGGGCTGAAGCCACCATAGCAGGTGCATGAGCCTTGGACAGAAATATACAAGATGTCACTTCATAAATTTCGTCCGGAGGGTATTCTAGGTGCTGCGTCACCTTATTATTGAGCCAGGCCCATGTAATTTCGAAATACATAAGTATAGGCTATTTTTAGAGTCCGTGTGTGTGGGGAAACAAGAGATAGGGTTGTTTGGGACCCCTCCACCAAGGGCCACGAAATTCCCCTCTTCCTCCATATATACAGCCCTTAGGGCACCGTTTGATGCTTCATGGCGGTAGTACCGCTTTCAATGATAATACCGCTTGGTGGGCGATAATACCGCTCTGGCGCTGCTTCGATTCTGGAGTGTGTCGGGTTTTGCGAAGTAGGCGGATGGAGAGCGGTAGTACCGCTTGGCTCGGCTCAGCGGTAGTACCGCTTGGCTTGAGCGGTAGTACACTCATTGCGGTAGTACCGCTTGGCTTGAGCGGTAGTACCGCTGCCTCTTGACTCTGCAGCTCCTTCTCTTGCCCTTGGTGTCCATCTTGGGCTGCAGCTTCTCCTAGGTTGGTTCCTTGGTACCTAAGCATGCACAACATTCCAGATTGAGGTAGTAGCCATGTCTCGAGAGGGTCATATGATATTTCACTAAGGAGAGAAGTCACCTCGGTCTCGAGAGCTCGAGCTCGTGCTCTCGTCATGGGTCCTTTTGGAGCTTGGTGAGGCGACGGAAGGTCCATGGGGATGATCGAAGGATGCTCCGCATCATCTCCCCCCCCTTGGGAGAGATCCGACCTCGGATCAAAAGCTTCATCTCCATGGAAAGGTGCGAGGTCCTTGACGTTGAAGATGTCGCTCACGTTGTACTTGTCTCGAGGTATGTCGATCTTGTAAGCGTTGTCGTTGTAGCGTGCTAGTACCTTGAAAGGTCCATCGGCTCGAGCGAGAAGTTTGGACTTGCGTTCTTTGGGGAAGCGGTCCTTGCGAAGGTGTAACCACACTAGATCACCAATGTTGAAGACGATGGGTTGCTTGTTGGCGTTGAGCTTGTTTGCTTGGCGTTGTACTTGGCGCTCGATGGTGTGCCTTGTTTCTTCGTGCATCTTCTTGATGTACCTTGCTCGTTCACTTGCATCCATGTTGGTGCGCTCTTGGAGAGGAAGTGGTAGAATGTCCAATGGGGACAACGGGTTGAAACCGTAGACGACCTCGAAGGGGACTTGCGGTAGTTGAATGTCTTGCACGATTGTAGGCGTACTCGGCGATGGGTAGACATGCTTCCCACTCCTTGATGTTCTTCTTGATCAAGACACGAAGTAGAGTGGATAGTGTGCGGTTCGTCACCTCCGTTTGGCCGTCGGTTTGAGGATGGTATGCCGAGGAGAACAAGAGCTTGATTCGAGCTTGGCACATAGGGTCTTCAAAAGTAACTCAAGAACTTGACGTCACGATCGGAGACGATTGTCTTTGGTACGCCATGGAGTCGCAAGATTTCCTACAAAAGAGATTTGCAACATGTGAAGCATCGTCTATCTTGTTGCAAGGAATGAAATGTGCCATTTTAGAAAATCTATCCACAACAACAAAGACGGAATCCTTGCCATTTTGAGTCCTAGGCAAACCAAGTACAAAATCCATACTAATGTCTTCCCATGGTTGATATGGAATAGGAAGAGGCATGTAAAGACCATGAGATTGAGCTTTAGACTTAGCTTTGCGACATGTGTAGCATCGGTTGGTGAAGCGTGAGGCGTCATGAACATCTTGGGCCAAAAGTAGTTGTTGGAGAGTGCGGCGAATGTCTTGTCGCGTCAAAAGTGTCCCATGAGGCCGCCTCCATGAGCCTCTTGCAAAAGGAGCAAGCGAAGAGAAGACTCGGGAATGCAAAGTTTGTTAGCTCTCATAAGGTAACCATCCTTGATGTAATATTGTTCCCAAGGCGTATCGTCAAACACTTAGCATAAGGAGAAGCAAAAGATGGATCATGCTCATACAAGTCTTTTATATGCTCAAAACCAATAACATTCAACTCAAGTTGAGTGACAAGCATGTTTATGCGTGAAAGCGCGTCGGCAACTACATTTTCTTTACCCTTAATGTACTTGATCACATAAGGAAAAGATTCAATGAATTCACTCCATTTGGCATGGCGCTTGTTCAATTTAGTTTGACCTTTGAGGTACTTAAGCGTTTCATGATCGGTATGGATGACAAACTCATGCGGTCTAAGGTAATGTTCCCAAACATGTAGCACACGACTAAAGCATACAATTCTTTGTCATAGATGGGATAATTAAGTTGAGCACGGAGAGTTTTTCACTAAAATAAGCAATGGCTCGTTTTTCTTGCATCAAAACTCCGCCAATTCGGTACCACTTGCATCACAATGAACCTCAAAAGTTTTGTCAAAATTGGGCAAAGCAAGAATCGGAGCATGAGTAAGCAAAGACTTGAGCTCATCAAAAGCGGTTGATTGCAAAGTTCCCCAAACAAAGGGAGTATTCTTCTTGCTCAAAGCATGCAAAGGAGCGGCAATTGTGCTAAAATCTTTCACAAAGCGACGATAGAAACCCGCAAGACCAAGAAAACTTCGCACTTGTTGCAAATTGGTGGGTTGGGGCCAAGTTTTGATTGCTTCAATTTTAGATTCATCAACATGGACACCCTTTGAGGAAACAACAAAACCCAAGAAAACCACTTTGTCGACTCCAAAAGTGCATTTTTTCAAGTTTGCATAAAGGCTTTCCTTGCGAAGAGTTTGCAACACAGATTTTACATGATTGATGTGCTCTTTCATGGTTTTGCTAAACACAAGAATATCATCAAAGTAAACCACAACAAAGACTCCAATATAAGGACGAAGCACATGATGCATAAGACGCACAAAAGTACAGGAGCTTCCGAAGACCCATAGGCATCACTAACCACTCATATAAACCAAATTTGGTTTTGAAAGCAGTTTTCCATTCATCACCCTCTTGTATGCATATTTGATAATAGCCACTTTTAAGATCAATTTTGAGAAAAGTTGGCTCCACTAAGTTCATCAAGCATGTCATCTAAGCGAGGAATGGGATGCCTATATCGAACAGTAATAGCATTGATAGGTCTACAATCGAACACAAGCGGAAACTTCCATCGGGCTTAGGCACAAGAATAACCGGACGGCACAAGGGCTTAGGCTTTCACGTACATGACCGTTGTCGATGAGTTGTTGTACTTGCCGTTGAATCTCCTTGGTTTCTTCGGATTGACTCGGTATGGAGCTTTGTTTGGTAGCGGCGCTCCGGGGATGAGGTCGATTCGATGCTCAATGCCTCGAAGAGGAGGTAGACCCGGAGGTAGCTCATCGGGGAAAACATCTTGAAATTCCTGCAAAAGAGATTGAAACACCAAAGGTAGCTCGTGAATGGTGTTAGTTTTTGGTTCTCCATCCTTGCACACAAGGACAAAGTGCATCACACTCGATGGGTGCTCACACACTTCTCTCATCTCACTTTTGGTGGCAAATAGAATGAGGTTTTTCTCTCTAGGCGAAGAGTCTCTCAAATTTGGCTTGTGGCTCTCACTCACTTTTGGGTGGATCACTTTCTCTCTTTTCTCTATGATGTGTGGCTTGCTTGTCGGCTATCACTTGACTAGGAGACATAGGTCGTAGCACATACTCCTTCCCTTTCATCTTGAAGCTATAGTGATTGGTTAGCCCATTGTGGATGACACCACGGTCGAATTGCCATGGTCGACCAAGAAGGAGGTGGCAAGCGGTCATTGGGACCACATCACACTCCAAAGTGTCTTCATAAGCACCAATTTTGAAGGAGACTTGGACCGTATGCTCGACTCAGTATAGTGCCCGAGTCACTTAGCCATTGAACCTTGTAGGGGTGTGGGTGCTTCCTCTTGACCAATTGTAGCTTGGAGCATAGTTCTTCACTTGCCAAGTTGTGGCAACTACCTCCATCGATGATGACCTTGATGGACCGTCCATTGATGCCGCTTTTGTGTGGAAGATGTGGCATCGTTGGTCTTCTTCTTGTTGATGTTGAAGAGTCAAGACCTTGGAGACAACGAGGCGGGGCTCAATCCTCATCACAAAAGACTTGATCATCTTCATCTTCATTCACTTGCGGTGCATGGCCACTTGCTCAAGGGCTTCCATTTCCTCTTCACTCATAGAGTCATATGTGCCATCGTCGTTGAGGATCATGGTGCGCTTGTTGGTGCATTCGTATGACTTGTGGCCTCGGCCGCCGCAAGTGAAACACTTGAAGGAGCTTGTCTTGATGGTCTCATCGGTCGGAGTAGAGGATGAAGCACGCGGCTTGAGGTTGCTTGTAGTAGGAGGAGGAGGACGACTTGAACTTGTCGATGTCTTCTTGTAACTTGACTTGTCGTCGTTTCTTGAAGGAAGCTTGGTTGGTGTAGATGTTGGAGGAGTCGTTGAAGCTTGATTGTTGGGGAAGCCGTAGGTCTTGGATGAGTACTTGGCGTATTTGAAGTCATCTTGCACTTGGCGTTCCGCCTTTGTAGCTTGATGCACGAGCTCAATGAGGGTTGAGTATGGTTGGAAGTCGGCGATCTTCTTGATGGGATGATTGAGTCCATTCAAGAAACGTGCCATAGTTTGCTCATCATCTTCCTTGACATTGGCTTGAATCATGGCTATCTCCATCTCCTTGTAGTATTCTTCAACGCTCTTTGTTCCTTGCTTGAGTAGTTGGAGTTTCTTGAAGAGGTCGCGGTTGTAGTAGGTTGGCACAAAGCGTGCTCGCATGACATCCTTCATTTGAGCCCAAGTGGTGATTGGGGTTCACCTCTTGCTTGTCGTCGCTCAATGATTTGTTCCCACCATATGAGCACATAATCTTGGAACTCAAGTGATGCCATAGCGATTTTCTTCGCTTCATCGTAGTTGTGCAAGCGGAAGATTTTGTCAACCTTCAATGCCCATGAGAGGTAGTCTTGGGGTCATTGCTTCCATTGAACTTTGGCATGGTGAATTTTAGCTTGCCGTGGCGTTGCTCTTCATTGTGTTGTTGGCGATGTTGATGATGGCGTCCTTGGCGTGGAATGTACTCGCCTTCATGTTGCTCTTGCGCGGAGGAAGACCATGATCAACTTGCTCTTGTTGAACTTGATGTTGAGGTGGAGCTTGACGAGCTTGTGGAGGAGCTTGAGGAACTTGGCGTTGTACATGAGGTTGGTAGTTCCTCTCTTGGATTTCTTCTCGAAGGGCTTCCTCTTGATTGCGCCGTTCGCGATTGCGGTTGGCGAAGGCTCTACTTGATTCTTGAAGGGCACGTTGCGCCTCAAGAGCTTGCGCTTCACGTTGTTGTTGTTGAAGACGTTGAGCCTTGGCGTCTTGTTCGTCAGTGACGACGTGCTCTTTCTTCCTCTTGTTGGCGACGAAGACGTTGTCGTTCTTGGGCTTGAGCAAAAGCCTCTTGGTTTGATTGAGGACGAGGAACTTGATCATCAACTTGCTCTTGTGAATGCTTGTCATGTAGCGGGTTGCGAGATGCATGACGGTCTTGGCGCTGCTCGTCGAAGAGTGTTCGATGACGGTGTACTTGAGTCGTAGAATGTGTCGTCGGAATGTCGACTCGAGCGGCTCCGTCTTGATGATGAAGAAGTGGAATGATGCCGTTTTCTCATCAATGCGCGGATCTCGTCCATTCTTGCATCATTCTCTTCCTTGTGAGCCTCGAACTTGTTGTCGAAGTAGTCTCTTGTACGTTGCTCGGAGAGTCGCAAGTCGGTGGCGAGGTTGTCGATCGGATCGCTCATTGCTTGTTGTTCTTGGTGCAACGCTCGTTGTGCACAAAGAGGTGGCTCTTGGTGACGTGTGAGGACATGTCGTCGTCTTTCTCGATGAAGAGTGGGTTGGTAGAAGAACTTGGCCTATCCATCATTCCAAACAAGATGTGAGTGGTAGAGCGGAAAGAACTTATACCAATGTACCTTTGACCGATGTTGAAAATGAATCAAGTTCACTCAAATGCGGACAATGAAATAGCACTCTTGGTACCGATTCTTGTCGGTTCTCACACCTACACAAAAGAAAGCTTATGGTGGAGCTCGGTTAGGATGGTGGCACAAAATTTGATGCGATTGTAAGTGAGACTCAATAAAGTTGAAAAAGATTATAAATTCGCAAATGTAACAAGTAGACCAAGCAAGTAGTGGTACACGGAAACACACACGCAAATAGATAAGTGGGATTGTGCAAACCAAAAGTGAGCCAAAATGTGGAAACCACGAGAATGCTCTTGTTGCACAATACTAGAGAGACGCTAGCACGATTGCACAAAAGGCGGATACGCGAACTTGTGCACAACCTATTAGGCAAAAATGCAACGATCTCTATCCCAAGTATGCTATATGTATGATATTTCGGTGCTATGATCCAAGATGATCGGATATGACAATCTTAATGTTGTATGGTGCTATGGTTCTTGCTTATAAGCTCTTTGCTTATCTTTCCTCTTTGCTTAAAAGCTTGGGTGGCTCTTTCACTTTTGAGCTCTTTTCTTATGCAAACTTCACAAACCAAGATAGCAATTGTGTATGCGATGACAACATTGTGACACAGAAGTTGATCTCAAGATATGCACCACTATGGTATGCTATGTATGCTATGGAGTATGATCACTAAGGTGCACAAGTCACGTTGCCGGCAATACTCGATGGCTAGTCTCGATGGGTAAGCAACGCAAAAGTAAGGCTATGTGGTTATCAATGCAATTGCGAGAGATGACAAAGATGTCGTCGAGGTTACCGTCCTTGACGATGATGAGTCCTTGGCGAAGATGAGTGGTGGTGATGTTGACGTCGAACCGTACCTATATAGCCGAAACACAATAGGACACGGGAACCACAACCCAAATTCTCAAAGACCCAAAAGCGAAAATGTGGTAGCGGAAAGTGGAGGTGGTATAGCGGATGATGTGGTTTAAGCCCTAGGCAAAGATGCCGATGTTCGGAAAATTTGATGGTGTCAAAAGGTGGTGAAACCAAGGTGAGGACCTCGGGCACGTCGATAGCTTCAAAACGAGCCAAAGAACACTCAAATCGGAGTTCGGAGTGAAAAGTTACGATGAAAATGGTGAAAGTCGGAAGGCTGAAATTGGCCAGGGCGGTAGTACCGCTGGGGAGGGCGGTAGTACCGCTCGTAAGCGGTAGTACCGCTTGGAACGGGCGGTAGTACCGCTCGGGTCGGGATTTTTCGACTATTTAGGCTGAACGGGGGCTGGCGGAAGTGCCGTGCTCAGCGGTAGTACCGCTAGGAGGGCGGTAGTATCGCTCACAGCGGTAGTACCGCTAGGAGGGCGGTAGTACCGCTCGAGTCGGGATTTTCTCGACTGCTCGACTCGTTGCGCGATTTTGGGCGGAAATGGGTGATTTCGGGGTCAAAATTCGATGGATTTTGTGGATGGAAAGAGGTGAAACTTGGAGAGATGCTAGATCGACTCGAAACCAAGCAAATCCACGGATCAAAATCAACAAAATTTCATCACACTAACAAATCACAAAAAAAAATTGGGGCTATTTTTGTGGGGAATTTTCGGAATTAGGACAAAAACAACAAAATCAAGCTAGAAAAAGAGGGGTAGGGGCTCCAATAACGTGATCAACGTGGCTCATGATACCATGATGATGTAGGGCGAACCCTCGTGGGCGATCTTTCACGCTTGGAGGAATCCCTCGAGGAACACGAAGAACGAGCGGAAGAACACGAGGGAAAACACGGGAGAGCGAGAGAGATCACTCAACCGACAAGAAAACGATCACACAAGTGCTAGATTATCAAACACATAGAGTGGCACAAGATTCAAGGACAACAAAGGGTAGGATACAAGGGTAGCCGTTCTTCTCCATGAGGAGGTCTTGATGGGGTCCACCCTAGGAGGGGTCTTGAATCCGCTTGGGGATCTTCTCCGTAGAGGTCCTGATCTCGAGGGAGAAGTAGCCAAGTGGATGAGCAAAGGCTCTCACACGAAATATGAGCAAATCCAAAGCTAACCCTAGAAAGGATGAGGGAAGGTCTATTTATAGTCTAGGACCTCCAAGGGGTAAGTTAGGGCGAAAAGAGTACATGGGCCTCGGCCCGAATCGCCTGACTTGCAGCAGGCGGTAGTACTGTTGCTTCATGGCGGTAGTACCGCTTTCAGCGTGATAATACCGCTTGGTGGTGATAATACCTCGACGCCGCTCGATTCTGGAGTGTGTCGGGTTTTGCGAAGTAGGCCGGATGGAGAGCGGTAGTACCGCTTGGCTCGGCTCAGCGGTAGTACCGCTTGGCTTGAGCGGTAGTACCGCTCGCTGGGCGGTAGTACCGCTTGGCTTGAGCGGTAGTACCGCTGCCTCTTGACTCTGCAGCTCCTTCTCTTGCCCTTGGTGTCCATCTTGGGCTGCAGCTTCTCCTAGGTTGGTTCCTTGGTACCTAAGCATGCACAACATTCCAGATTGAGGTAGTAGCCATGTCTCGAGAGGGTCATATGATATTTCACTAAGGAGAGAAGTCACCTCGGTCTCGAGAGCTCGAGCTCGTGCTCTCGTCATGGGTCCTTTTGGAGCTTGGTGAGGCGACGGAAGGTCCATGGGGATGATCGAAGGATGCTCCGCATCAGGGAAGGAGTTCACCTCAAGAAAGTTCCCAAAGATGTTGGACCCGTACATCATGTATGTCTTCACATATCCAATATGTCGCATAACGGCACCGCCTTGTGAATCCTTCAAAATGAAAGAACATGACAAACACTCGGAAAAACAAATGAGGTTAGCGGAAGTGCAAAACCTATCATTCGTGTGGTAAGATACCGTACAAGTGTATGCATCATGCTCATCATAAGAAAGTACACGGGAGCATTTCAAAGTATGGAGGCATATGATGTAAGAACATCCAAATACAAGAGGCTCAATCAAACAAGCATGCATCACAAGTAATATGTCAAAGTCTCCAAGATCAATAAGCATAGTATGGTTGCACTCAATACAAGTGGATATGAAAGAGGCAACTAATGGACACAAGAGACAATGATCAAGATATATCATGTGAGAGGCATGAGCATATATGTCATCAACCCAAGAAAGCAAGTGATAGTGGAACATGGGTGATGCAACATAGCAAGCAATCATAGCGATCAAGTCAAGCAAGCTAGTAGTGCGAAGATGCAACATACTACAAGGAATCATGGCAAGCATGTCATGTGTGCAAATAGTGGGCATGAATAATTCACATGGCATAGCACAAGCATGAAAGCAAGATATGAGAAAATTATCATCAATGTATTGGCGAGAGGCCATATGTAAATAGCAATGGATCATCATGACTCTCCCAACACAACAATCAACAATAGCATGGGGCACATGATAAACATGGCAAAAGCAACAAGGATCTCCACCAAGCATGCAAATACACATAGGAGTATCGTGATGGTGAATCATGGGTATATGCAAGCAAGGGTCACAATTGCATGGCAAAGGCATAGAAGCAAGCATAACATGCAAAGTGAACACGATAGAATGGGCATAAGGTAACAAGTGGTAAATAGCCCAAAGCCGTGTGAGAGACAAGTAAAAGAGATGCGTAGTCCTTGCGCAAAAGGAATGGTGGTAAGGATAGTCCACGGGATCCCAAAGCATTGTTGCTCTCAAGAGCTCGTTTAAATCAACTCATGGGATTGAGAAGTTGGCGATTGTATGTGGGTACCTACACAAAACAAAGACAAAGGGAAAATTGTGTGTGCGTGGTAGATGTACGCATCATCCATCATGATGCATATGTGCGTGTGTTTGTTAGCACAAAATATCCAATGCTCAAATAAATGAGATCGTGATATAGAAACATGTCATCCATCATGATAGGTTTGTTATTATGTATGGCATAATGGAGACTCAAATTGTGTAATGCATCATGAGCAATATCTAGAGCATTGTTATTCATGGAATGCATATGGTGCAAGCAATTATGTGAATCATGCAAAGTATGGGATGAATTAAAATCTCCTAATGTGTATGAGGAAACTATGGGGGTCTCCTCATGAGCATTAATGGAAACATCACATGGAGAATATTGACAACATCCAAAACAATGCATATTTGGAACAATGTGATCATGGCATGGAATAGTAGATGAATTGCATAAATCATGTAAAGGAAGCATGGCCTTATCATCACAAGAGAAGCAAAGGCCAATGACCATCATCTCGTCATCTATGCCATAAGTGCAAATGGGATTTATTTTAATGGGGCATGCATAGTTGCTATGTTGAGATTGAAATGATGCAATATGGGAGACTTCACTCATAGCATATGACAAATTCAATGGATTGTCAAACATGAAGTGACCAATAGAATTTTCACAAGATATCCTATGAAGCATAGCATCACAACTAGGCAACTCAACATGCTCATCATCATATTCATCATAAATAGGTAAGTCAAGGCATGAAGAAGTTTCACTAGCATGAAGCATGGTAATAGGTGGGTCGACATCATGGGAGCAATCGATGGTAAGAGAGTCCACTAGTGGGACAAGAGAAGCACCATCACCTATGTTACCATTGGAGCGTCGCTCATGTGTTGTAGGTGAGGTGTTGAAGATCGTCTCGTTGTCATCTTCATCTTGATGGAACCATGTGGGGGGTGCATCATCGTCCACCATGGCCATCGTCGCTCTCAATGTAGGGATGGACTCAAATCGAGGATAGGCATGTCGTCATGTAGGAGACCTAGCACCGAAGAAGAAAACACACTAGGAGTAGAGGTTAAGTCGTTAGAAATCATAGTGGCCTCATGTGTCGTGTCAACTACCTCACTCACTAAGTGTTGTGGCTCACTCACTCCCTCAAGGATGCTCTCACTCGTGAGTTGGGTGGAGTCACTCAAATGGCGCTCAATCTCACATAGGATGTGTGACATGCTCTCATGTGTGGGGCTAGTGGTGGTCACACTCATCCTCTCATAGGAAATGCTCTCAATGTCACGTATGGTGGAGTCACTCATGTCACTCATGGGGTGGTGGCTCTCCTCACATGGCAATTGGGACATCTCGACATATGTGTGTGCCGGAGAGATGTAGGTGCAAATGTCTCCATGCGCGGTCACGTAGCTTGACTCGGAGTATGAGTCCAATATGGGCGTCGTCTTCATGTTGTTGAAGAGGTTCGCGCTCATCGCCGTGGTCGAAGGGGATGGCCCTTGCTCGACCGTCTTGTCACCGTCTTGGTGTTGGAGGCCCATATGATGTGGCACCTCATAGCTCGTCTCCTTGACCGAAGGGAGTTTCCCATGCTCGGCCATCTTCCTTGAGGGGCTTCCGAAGATGGAACTGTCGCCCTCGCTCGTAGGTGGTCGCCTTGGACTTGATGAAGTCGATGTAGGCGTACACATGGGAAGTAGGCGAAGATGCCGTACGTCCAAAGGCGAAGATGCCTTGAGAACACTTGGCGAAGATGCGAAGTGGTAGATGTAGCCGTAAGCGCCGTCTTGGTGGTGGTCGTCTCGCGGTCTTCTCTTGTGCTTATGAAGCTTCGACTTGGCATGAAGTAGGGCTTGTTGGGACTCGTGCATTTGCGCTTGTGGAGCATCTTCATGATGATGATGTCGTTGTCGTGCTTGAGCTCGTAGTAGATGTCGTTAAATCGTCGTCGTGCACATGATGCTTGAGGTGACTTGTCCTTCATGGCGATGTTGATCACGAACGTGATGGTGGTCGCCATGTAGATGTGGACGAGGACGATTTGCACTTGCATCTTTTCGCTCAAGACTTGTGGCTTGAATGTCGCCGCCTTGAAGATGACGAAGGGGAAGAAGACTTGATCAAGGCCCGAATCTCCTCCATCCTTGCATCTTGCTCCTCTTTATGTGCCGCAAGCTTCTTGTCGGAGTAGTCCCTTCTCCTTGCTTCAGAGTGATGAATGTTGATGGAGATGTTCTCGATGCGCTCTTGCAATCTTGCTTGTGTGCCTTGCACTTGTCGTTGTAGATCAAAGAGAGACGCTTTGGTGATGTAGTTGTTCACGCCGTCGTTGTTGTCGAAGACCGGAGATGAGATGCCTTGCCTATCCATCACAAGACTCGAGCAAATATGAGTGGGAGAAAGAGAAGAACTTATACCAATGTACCTTGACCGATGTTGAAAATGAATCAAGTTCACTCAAATGCGGACAATGAAATAGCACTATTGGTACCAATCTTTGTCGGTTCTCACACCTACACAAGTAAAGCTTATGGAGGAGCTCGGTGAGGATAGTGGCACAAAATTTAATGCAAAATGTTAGCAAGAGTTAATAATGTTGAAAGAGATTCACAAATTGCAAGTGAAACAAATGGACCAATAGCAAAGAATGGCACACGGAAACACACACGGATAGATAAATGGGGTCGTGCAACCAAGGAATGAGCACAAAATGTGGAATCCACGGAAACGCTCGTGTTGCACAACTCAAGAGAGACGCTAGCACGATTGCTCAATAGGCGGATCGACACTTGTGCACAACCTATAAGATGCAAAATGGATAAACTTCTATCCCAAGTATGCTATGTATGTATGGTTCCCGGTGTTTCTCTCAAGATGATCCAAGATGATCGGATATGATAATCTTATATGCAATGTGGTATGATGCTATGGCACTTGCTTACAAGCTTCTTTGCTCTCTTTCTTTTGCTTAAAAGCTTTATTTCTTTTTTTTTCTCTATGGCCACTTTGCACAATGCACAAACCAAGATAGCAATTGTGTATATGCGGGAACAAACTTGAGACACAAGATATGATACCAATATATGCACCACAATGATATGGTATGTATGCTATGGAGTATGATCACTAATGTGCACAAGTAACGTTGCGGCAATACTCAAATGGCTAGTCTCGATAGGCAAATAACGCAAAAAGTAAGGCTAGGGTTAACAATGCAATGACAAGGGAATATACAATGGTGTCGTCGAGGTTACCGTCCTTTGATGATGAGTGGCGGTGTTCTTGATGTAGATACCAAGATGATGGAGACTCGTCCTAAGTAGCGAAACACCTTAGGAAGCGGAAAACCGCGAACTCTAAATCTCAAACTTCAATTGTCAAAGTGGTGGTAGCGGAAAGCGGTGGTGGTTTGCACTTGGCAATGCGGAAGTGGAATGATGGGCTATACACGTGTCGGAGTTGGTAGCACGGTCCCTAAGTAGCCGAAACACCTTAGGAGACACAACTCTCAACACAACAAGATTGGGTTAAGTTGGGGTGGCGGAAGTGTATGGTGGGCAAGCTTATCACGGAAGTTATGGTGGTGGTGGTGGTTGATGAAGATGTAACCGTCCCTAAGTAGCCTAAACACCTTAGGAGACTCGAATCACAACTCAAACAACCTCAAATGCAAAGGGAACAAATTGGTTAGGTTGCGGAAGTCGGTGGTGGTTATCGGAGGATGTGGCGGAAGCCCTAGGCAAAGATGCCAAAGTTCACAAAATTTGATGGAGTCAAATGGTGATGGTAGTATTTTATGGGAAGGGGATGTCAATAGCTTCAAAACGAGCTAAAGAACGTCAAAATCGGACTCGGATGAATTAGTTATGGGCAAAACGGTGAAACTCGGAAAGCTGAAACTGGGTAGGGCGGTAGTACCGCTTGGGAGGGCGGTAGTACCGCTCGTAAGCGTGTAATACCGCTTGGAACGGGCGATAGTACCGCTCGTGTCGGGTTTTTTCGCAAAATCTGGCTCGGGAGGCGGTAGTGCCGCTTGGAAGGGCGGTAGTACCGCTTGGAGGTGCTAAGCGGTAGTACCGCTTGGAAGGCGATAGTACCGCTCGTGTCGGGATTTTTCGCAAATCCGGATAGGGCGCGATTTTGGGCGGAAATGGATGATTTCGGGTCAAAATTGGAGAGATTTCGTGGATGGAAAGTGGGAAACTTGGGAAATGCTAGATCCACTCGAAACCAAGCAAATCCATGGATCAAAATCAACAAAACATCATCAAAACTAACAAATCACAAAAAATTTGGGGCTATTTTGATGAGGATTTTCGGATTTAGGACGAAATCAACAAAATCAAGCTAGAAAAAGAGGGTAGGGGCTCCAAAAACGTGATCAACCTAAGCTCGATCCATAGATGATGTAGGCGGAACCCTCGTGGATGATCTTTCACGTTGGAGCGGATCCTCGGGAATCACGAAGAACACGCGAAGAACACGAGGAAATCACGGGAGGAGCGAGGGAAAACACTCAACCAACAAGGAATCGGTCACACAAATGCTAGATCGATGAACACAAAGGAGATACATGATTCAAGGTCAACAAAGGACGATACAAGCGGTAGCCGTTCTTCTCCGAGAGGAGGTCTTGATGGGGTCCACCCTAGAAGGGGTCTTGAATCCGCTGGGGGATCTTCTCCAAGAAGAGGTCTGAGCTCAGGAGAAGTAGCCAAGTGGATGAGCAAAGGCTCTCACACAAACATGAGCTAAACCTAAGCTAACCCTAGAAAGGAGGGAGGTGGTCTATTTATAGTCTAAGCCACGAAGGGGTAAGTGAGAGGGGGGATACAAGGCCAAAGGCTGCGGTTGCGCACAGGCAGAGCGGTAGTACCGCTTGGGAGGGCGGTAGTACCGCTTGCAAGCGGTAGTGCCGCTTGGACCGGGCGGTAGTACCGGATCCGGGTCGCTCGAGCACAGGAGTTTGTCGGGTTGAGCGGCAGTAGAGCGGAAGTTCGGCGGTAGTGCCGCTCGGGGGCCTTTAGCGGTAGTACCGCTTGGTGTTGGCGGTAGTACCGCTCGCCTGGTCTTCTTTCTCCTTCTCCTTCCTTCGCCTCCGTGCGCTTGGCCTTGGTCCTTGGGCTCTCCATGGTCTCCTCGGGTGTACCTGAGTATGCACAAGGTCCGCTCTTGAAGTAGCATCCATGTCTTACATGCGGAAAGGGAAGATTCGGAAAGGAGCGAGTTCACCTTAGGTCCAATGGCGCAAAGTCGAGGTCTCATCTTATGTATCCTTGGGGCTTGGAGAGTAGATGGAGTGTACATGGGGATGAACGTGGGATGCTCCGCATCATACGTACTCTAAAAACAGCCTATACTTAAGTATTTCGAAATTACATGGGCCTGGCCCAATAATAAGGTGACGCAGCACCTAGAATAGCCTATGGACGAATATTATGAAGTGGCATCTTGTATATTTCGTCCAAGGCCTCATGCACTCATTAGGGTGGCTTCAAAGTCCTGGAATCATCACTTGTAACTCCGTTCTTGTTCCCCTTGCGCATGCCAACATCTCCATGCTTGAACTTGCCCCAAGGTTCATCTTTCTTGTCCATGGTAGGCCCTTCATTTGTAAGCAAAACAAATGTATCCAATTTAGGCAGCATCATATTCTCATGAACATTGGAATCGTTACCAAGAAACGAAAGTACCTGATAATTCAATTGGCGTGCGCGAGCTCTAGTAATTGGTCCAGTATGTATAGCAGCAGGGGCTGTGGGTGTAACAATGGTATTGATGTCCTCATCATGGGCTAAGTTGGGGACTAAACTGCTTTTTAGTACTACTTGTCACCCCCAAACTGATGGACAAACTGAAGTAGTCAATAGAACATTGTCTGTTATGCTTAGCGCTGTTTTGAAGAATAATAAGAAAATGTGGGAGTAATGCTTGCCTCATATTGAATTTGCTTATAATCGTTCATTGCATTCTACTACTAAGATGTGCCCTTTTGAAGTTGTGTATGGTTTCCTACCTCGTGCACCTATTGATTTGTTGCCTCTTCCATCTTCGGAGAAGGTTAATTTTGATGCTAAACAACGTGTTGAATTGATTTTAAAAATGCATGAGTTAACTAAGGAAAACATTGAGCGTATGAATGCTAAATATAAATTTGCTGGGGATAAGGGTAGAAAACATGTTGTGTTTGCACTTGGAGATCTTGTTTCATTACATTTGCGTAAGGATAGATTTCCTGATTTGCGCAAATCAAAGCTAATGCCACGTGCTGATGGTCCCTTTAAGGTGTTGGAGAAAATAAATGATAATGCATATAAACTTGAGCTGCCTGCAGATTTTGGGGTTAGTCCCACTTTTAACATTGCAGAATTGAAGCCTTATTTGGGTGAGGAAGATGAACTTCCGTTGAGGACGACTTCATTTCAAGAAGGGGAGGATGATGAGGACATAAATACCATTGTTACACCCACAGCCCGTGCTGCTATACATACTGGACCAATTACTAGAGCTCGCGCACGCCAACTAAATTACCAGGTACTTTTGTTTCTTGGTAATGATTCTAATGTTCATGAGAATATGATGCTGCCTAAATTGGATACATTTGTTTTGCTTACAAATGAAGGGCCTAGCTTGGAGAAGGATGAACATTGGAGCAAGAACAAGCATGGAGATGATGGCATGCGCAAGGGGAACAAGAACGGAGTTACAAGTGATGATTTCAGGGCTTTGAAGCCACCATAACGGGTGCATGAAGCCTTGGACGAAATATACAAGATGTCACTTCATAAATTTCGTCCAGAGGGTATTCTAGGTGCTGCGTCACCTTATTATTGGGCCAGGCCCATGTAATTTCGAAATACATAAGTATAGGCTATTTTTAGAGTCCGTATGTGTGGGGAAACAAGAGATAGGGTTGTTTTCGGACCCCTCCACCAAGGGCCACGAAATTCCCCCCTCTTCCTCCATATATACAGCCCTTAGGGCACCGTTTAGACTTTGGGTTTTGTTTACATTAAAGTTTGCGATAGCTGCAACTTCCAGCGTGCCGTTTGTGTTCAACGACTGGACAAAGGCGTCACGAACCCCACCTTGATCAATAAAGCTTTCATCTTATATTCGCAATATCCAGATTGCAATCTCAGTTTCTTGCTTGTTCTTCGTTTGCTCGCAGGAAATGACCCTCGTGGTCGTTGATCGTGCTCGGCGTGGTCAATAACCTCTCGGAGTTGGTTTAGCGATTGCTAAAGCGCGACGTCCTCGTACGTTCGTAGTCGGATCGTCAAAGTCAATTTCCACCAAAGTGATATCCATCATCTCATCGAAAGATGGGACACCTTTGCCTCTATCAAGAAGTGTATGGTGGGCAAGCCTATGCGGAAGTGATGTAGGGCGGAACCCTAATCGGAGATCTTTCACGATTGGAGGGGATCCTACGGGGAAAACACGACGAACGAGCGGAAGAGCACAAGGAAAAAACACACGAGAGAATCAGTAAACCGACAAGTATCGATCACACAAGGGCTAGATCACCGAACACATAAGATAGCACAAGATTCAAAACCAACAAAGGAAAGATACACGAGTAGCCGTTCTTTTCCGCGAGGAGGTCTTGATGGGGCCACCCTAGAGGGGGTCTTGAATCTGCTTGGAAGGATCTTCTCCGAGGAGGCGCGATCTCCGAGGAGAAGGTAACCAAGTGGATGAGCAAAGCTCTCACACAAACATGAGCTAATCCTTTGCTAACCCTAACTAGGAGGTGGGGGAGTATATATAGTGCTAGCCCACGAAGGGGTAAGTGAGGCCGAAGGGGTACATGGGCTCGGCCCAATACACTGTGTGCAGACAGGCCGGAAGTTCCAGGCGGGGCCGAAAGTTCCGGGCAGGTTCTGGCCGGGTTCCGGGCTATCCAGAGAGTTAGCGCACTCGAGGCTGGTCTGGAATCCAGGGACCGGAGGTTCCAGGCAGGCCGGAAGGTCCGGGGGCCGAATGTTCCGGGCTGAGGCCGGAAGGTCCGGGCTTTCCAGAAGCTTGTCCCTGCTTCTTCTTCCTTCTGCTCTTCCATGCTTGGCCTTGGTCCTTGGATCCTCCATGGTCGTCTCGGTTGTACCTGAGTGTATGCAAGGTCCATGCATGAGGTAGTAGCCATGTCTCACATGTGGAAAGTGACGGTTCAAAGAGGAATGAGTTCACCTTGTGCCCAATGGCGTATGGTCGAGGTCTTGTCATATGTCCTCTTGGGGCTTGGACAGTAGTCAGAGTGTACATGGGGATGAACATGGGATGCTCCGCATCATCTCCCCTCCCTTGAGAAAGATCCGACCTCGGATCGTGATCCTCATCACCATGGAAACGGTTGTCGTGGACGGACTTGTAGATGGACGAAGTTGAAGACATTGCGCAATCCAAGTACTCCAAGGTGTCTCCGGTATGTGGTACATGTAAAATGAGCAAACACAAAGTACACTTGGAAATACAATGGTTAGCGCACACAAAGTGTTCATCATGTAAGAATGAGTTCGTGCAACAAGATTGTTCGTGACAAAGGACATGAAGCTTATCAAGATGATATAGAAGGATATGCAAAGCATTCATGGGAGCAAAATCATTCATTGTGCATGCAAATGTGTTGTGAATATGGTCAATGCAACCACGGTGCAAAATGATGTCATAGTGAGACGGTTTGTCGATAGCATGAATATGACAATGGATGCTCAATATGATTATGTTATCATGCAATTGATGGTAGGCAATATGTTCATGATGTATGAATATGCCATCAAGAAAGATCACAACAAATTTGCTAAGGAAATGCACAAGCTCATATATCATGGATGACATGGAAATAGGTGTAACAAGACAAGCATAATCGGTGTCAATCCATGCATAGGGTGCAAACTTGTGGTGAGTATGATATGTCCATCGAGCATGACATGAGGAAGTACAATCAACAAATATGTATGTGTTGGTGCAATCTGTCAAAGGAGTGTTGATGTACCAATGCTCGATGTCGTGGCATGAGTGGAGGTTCGAAGGTGCATCCAAGAAGTCCGGGCGCTCCTCAACTTGATAGAGGCAAAGGTGTCCCGATGTTTCGATGAGATGGTGGCTATCGTTTTCTGTGGGAGTCGACCCTGACGATCCGACTACGAACGTGCGAGACGTCGCGCCTTAGCAATCGCTAAACCAACTTCCGAGGGTTATTGACCACGCCGGAGCACGATCAACCTGACCACGAGGGCCTGTTTCCTGCGAGAACGAAGAACAAGCAAGAAACTAAGATTCCAATCTGGATATTGCAAATATAAGAGGAAAGCTTTATTAATGAAGGTGGGGTTCTGTGACGCCTTGCTCTGGTCGTTGAACACAAACGAAGTACGCGAAGTTGCAGCTATGGCGAGCTTTTAATCTAAACAAAACCCAAATCTAAACGATGCCTTAAGGGCTATATTTATAGGGAAAAGAGAGGGGATTTTGTCCACCCTTGGCAAGGTGGGACTAAAACACCTCCTAAGTCATTTCCCCTACAATATGGACTCTAAAAATAGATTACATGGGCCCGGCCCAAAATAAGGTGGCGCAACACCAATAATAAGCTATGGACGAAATTTATGAAAGGCCATCTTGTATATTTCGTCCGTCTTCTTGTATGTCATCATGGTGGCTTCAAAGTCCGAAAATCTCCACTTGAACCTTCGTTCTTGTTCTCTTCGCACGCACCTTGATCTCCGTGCTTGACCATGCTCCAATGTTCAACCTTCTTGTCCGTGCTAGGCCCTTCAATTGCAAGCAACACAAATGTATCTAAGTTAGGCAGCATCATATTCTCATGAACACTAGAAACATTACCAAGAAACGGAAGTACCTGATAATTTAATTGGCGTGTCTGAGCTCTAGCAACTGTTCCAAGAGGTAAAACAGCACGGGATATGGGTGTAACTGTGGTAGCCATGTCCTCATCATCCTCCCCTTCTTGAAAACAAAGCCGTCCTCGGCGTTGCTTAATCTGAAATATGGCTAACAATAGAGACAAGGTGTACACATTGTATATGTATATGTCATCCATTTTAACTGATCTCAGTTGTGGCACATGTGACACAGTTATAAAAGAGCACCCTTCAAAAGTCGTGAAAAATAAAGCCAATATATTATCACAAGAAGTCAAAGGCATGAAAATATTGCAACTCAGTTTGCACATATAAGTGAAGCTCTTATTCATAACAAAAGATTGGCAATGCGCATCATTAAACCATCCCAACCTTGATGAACCATCACCAAGATTAGAGGTCATATCAAAATGGTTAAACATTGGCACAACTATTTTCAAACGTATTTGATCCAAATCTGATCTATTCACTGATTCACATGGTTCTTTTGCATCAATAGTTAATTCAATGGGTTCACTCAAAATTGTTTGATCACATGGCAAAGTCAAATCATGAACATAGTCCTCTAAAATAGCTGGTGTGATCAAAGTAGTGTGTAGCTCATCGCATGGTTCATTTAAATTGACAAGGCATTCATCATACTCATGTGGAGGTGGAAGATCGGTACCTTTGTCATTACCTCTTATGATCAACAAAGATGATGTAGGCACTCTAGGTGGCGACACGTCACATGGTGGAGGTGATGTAGTGCTCTCAACAATGGATGTTGTTGCCATAGGAGACGCAGTGGTGGAAGGAATAACCGTCGTAACTCTTGGGATTTGCACCTTCCGCTTGTTTATCTTGTGGGCAACACGTCTTGTTATCTCCTGTTCAGCTTTGCAAGCAAGACGAAACAAACGGTCCATAGGATAACATGTTTCATGAATTAGTATCTCCTGAATGTCATGGTTTAATCCTCCCCAAAATCTATCCATAAAATCTTCTTCACTTTCTTCTAAAGAGGAATGCGACAAGGTAGTTTGTAAATCATCATAATATTTCGTTACGGTGTCACTACCTTGTTTTAAATGTTGCAATTTTTTCATCATGTCACGAGTACAATAAGCGGGGACAAATGTATGTCGCATGGCAAGTTTCAAATCATCCCAAGTAGTAGGTATATAATCAGGGTGTAACCGACAATATTCACTCCACCAAACTAAGGCATAACTGGTGAAAGAACCAACCACAACCTTAACTTTTTTATGTTCATCAAATTATGGGAAGCAAATATATTATTTATGTCGAACTCCCATTCAATATATAAAGCAGGTCTAAAACGGCCATTAAATGATGGTATAGGAACATTAACCTGATCATGTGCATTTGGATGTTTATGCACCTCTCGTGATCGTTGTGGAATTTGCATAGGTGGTGGCACGTCTCCCGCGATCGACAAAGCCCATGAATTGACTCTAGTTCCTGTCATAATTAGTAGAAACAAGAAACAAAATCCAAAAATGATGTTCCTACAACTACTAGGATGTGGTGGTAAGACGCTCACAGTAAAGAAAATATCAATGTCTTACAAGTTCTTACCATGCAGTAGGCGGTGATCAGCAACCATGATGAGGACATCAATACCATTGTTACACCCACAGCCCCTACTGCTACATATACTGGACCAATTACTAGAGCTCGCATGACGCCAATTAAATTATCGGTACTTTCGTTTCTTGGTAATGATTCTAATGTTCATGAGAATATGATGCTGCCTAAATTGGATACATTTGTTTTGCTTACAAATGAAGGCCCTAGCTTGGAGAAGGATGGACATTGGAGCAAGAACAAGCATGGAGATAATGCCATGCAAGGGGAACAAGAACGAAGTTACAAGTGATGATTTCAGGACTTTGAAGCCACCATAATGGATGCATGAAGCCTTGGACGAAATATACAAGATGCTACTTCATAAATGTCGTCCCCGAGGCTATTCTAGGTGCTCATCACCTTATTAGTGGGCCAGGCCCATGTAATTTTGAAATACTTAAGTATAGGCTGTTTTAGAGTCCGTATGTGTGGGGAAACAAGAGTTAGGGTTGATTTGGACCCCTCCACCAAGGGCCACGAAATTCCCCCCTCTTCCTCCATATATACAGCCCTTAGGGCACCGTTTAGACCTTGGGTTTTGTTTAGATTAAAAGTTCGCCATAGCTGCAACTTCGCAGCCGTTTGTGTTCAACGACCGCACAAAGGCGTCACAGAACCCCACCTTGATCAATAAAGCTTTCATCTTATATTCGCAATATCCAGATTGCAATCTCAGTTTCTTGCTTGTTCTTCGTTTGCTCGCAGGAAGCAGACCCTCGTGGTCGTTGATCGTGCTCGGCGTGGTCAATAACCTCTCGGAGTTGGTTTAGCGATTGCTAAGGCGCGACGTCCTCGACGTTCAGTAGTCGGATCGTCAAAGTCGACTTCCTCCAAAGCGAAAACCACATCTCATCGAAAGACGGGACACCTTTGCCTCTATCAAGTGGTATCAGATTTCCGGGTTGCTCGGTGAGATTTTACAGTTTTCCGTAGTTTAGATCGAGTCATTCTTCATACCTATAGTCCACGAAAAAGCCACAAAAAAAATTAGGTTAGTTCTTCATATCCGAACCAATCGAGCCTTTGCATAATCTTTTTAGGGTTTTGCTTTGTTGAATTTGCGGTTGCATCGTGCGTGTCTAGTTGCTGGTCTTAGCGTCTAGTCTTTTAGAGTTTCGAGTTCGGTCATAAGTTGTCACGCCGCCACCGCACCATCATCATCGCCCCTGCCACCTACCATCACCGCTTCGAATCCGTATCCATATACCACCACCAATCCGTGTCCATATACCACCACCGATCCATATCCATATACTACCACCACTACCACCACCGCTGCCATATACCACCACCATATATCCACCACCAATCCGAGTTCCTTGCATATTAGGGTTGTTTTCGAGATCCATCTAGTTTCCGATTCGTGTTTCCTTGCCGGGGTAGGTTTCGGAAAAAAAAAAGGAGTCTGGAAACCACCCTCCGTTTAGGCCCAAAATTTTCCGAAAACGTACTTGTCAAAAAAAATTTTGGCTATCCTATTTTTAGGTGTTTATAAGCGTATTAAGACAGTCGCCGTTATAGAAAGTTTTTTTTGACCCGTTTCCAGTTTTTAGGTCCGGGCAGTCGAAAAAAAAAAATTGGTCAAAAAAATTTCGTGCCCATCCTGTCAGTTTGACCTGGGAAGAGTTTTGAGACACTCGCCATTATAGTGATTTTTCGCAAAAAAAAAAAAAGAGCCGCGCAAAAAAAAAGGCAGCGCAAAAAAAAAAGCGAATTTTTTTTTCCAGAGTGTGCTTTTCCCTTGTTTACGTGCAGCGCCGTGATTTTGTTAGTGTTTGATAGAGGCGAGGGTGTCCCGATCTTTCGATGAGATGATAACTATCGATTTGGTGGAGTCGACTTTGACGATCCGACTACAAACGTGCACGACGTTGCGCCTTAGCAATCGCTAAACCCACTCCGAGAGGTTATTGACCACGCTGGAGCACGATCAACCTGACCACGAAGGTCTATTCCTGCAAGCAATCGAAGAACGAGCAAGAATATGATAAAGCAATCTGAATATTGCGAATATATATGAAGTATTGATAATGGTGGAGATCCGTAAGCGGTCTTGGTCTGGTCGTTGGACACAAACGGCAGTACGGTTGCAATGGCTAACTTTTAACTAAACAAATCCCCCGGAAAAAGCTACTAGATGGATCTACTTATATAGGAGCAAGGGGTGGCGGCCAAGGAGGTGGGAGGACGTCCCAAGGCAGCCTAAAACTAACCCTAGGTCGTACAAGGCCAATGGGCCCAAGCGGAGGTGACGTAACACCTTTGGACTTGTAGTTTGACTCGGATTCTGCTGCAGCGTCAGATTGTTTCGTCTATAACTCAACGCTCCGGACGGATTTTAAGGTGATTCCAATTGGGTTGGAAAATGCACGAAATCTATTTTCCAACAAAAAAAGAATCAACCAATTTGGAGTCCGTATGAAAAGTTATAGACGTTTTGAGTCAGGTATGTCTGTGCAGTCCGAATCTGAGTCCAGAACGTGAGAGACTTGGACTCTATCTTCTCTTGGGCCAAAAGTGACGTGAGAGAACTTTTTGAACAGCAGGTAAACATCTCTTTCTCCCTTATCTTCATATGTGGATTGTACAAATGTCCCATACACCTGCAATTAGACATGGCACAAAAGTTTGTGAAGTATTTTGTCCTGGATGACATAAATAAATTATTGCATGGTTTGCATTAGAAATCACCTCACAAATATACATGTATGCAATATTTTGGTCGTATCCAAGGTAATCATGTCCTCATCATCCTCCCTTCTTGAAAACAAAGCCGTCCTCGGCGTTGCTTAGTCTGAAATATGGCTAACAAAAGAGACAAGGTGTACATGTTGTATATGTATATGTCATCCATTTTACTTCCTTGATTTTTGCACATATGACACATGAATAGATGAGTAACTTGCATCGTTCATAAAATCTAACGCCAAAAGATTATCACAAGAAGTAGAAGGCATGAAAATATTACAACTCAGTTTGCACATATAAGTGAAGCTCTTATTCATTTCAAAAGATTGACAATGTTCATCATTAAACCATCCCAACATTGGTGAATAAACCTTACTTGCATCAAGTTTACATGCTACAACATGCTTAAATAAGCAAACATGCAATAAGTTATTTGACACAGAATCATCACCAAGATTAGAGGTCATATCAAAATGATTAAACATTGATTCTTTTGCATCAATAGTTAATTCAATGGGTGCACTCAAAATTGTTGGTATTTCAGTTGTTTGATCACATGACGCATTCATGATAGTATCAAGATTCTCTAAAATAGGTGATGTGCTCAAATCACCAGTTAACTCAACACATGATGCATTCAAGTTAACTAGGGATGCATCATTCTCATGTGAAGTTATATCATTAATACCTTTACTGTTACCTTGTCGCAAAGACGTAGCTGATGTAGGTATGGGCCTTGATAATGCACCATACACTTGAGATGATGTCGCTCACAACTGGGTGGGGCTGCTCTAGTAGGTGTAACGGTGGAGGAACCAACTGACGATGGTGAGCATGAACTGGAATAGTAGTTGTTGTAGTCACCCAATGCATCCTCCTGTAGCTGTCTCTCAAAGGTACAAGCGAACATACATACCAATAATGGAACGAGGAATATAGTGAAATCTTGCACGGATATCATGGTTCAAACCACCAAAAATCTATTCATTGTATCATCCTCAGATTCTTCTATGTCACAATGATGCATATAAGATTTGAACTCTTTGTAGTAAGTATGAACAGTGTTACTGCCTTGTTTTAATTGTTCAAATTTGCGAAGCAATTCACGACGATAGTAAGGAGGAAAAATTGTTGTCTCATTACAGCTTTCAAAACTTTCCAAGTTGTGGGTTGGTTATCAATGTTTTTCTTACAATGTACACTCCACCAAACAGAAGCAAAACCAGTAAATGCTCTAGTGGTAGCTCAGATTCTCTCAAGTTCAGAAAATCATGGTGACTAAAAACTTCTTCTAATTCAAGCTCCCAAGCTAGATAAATAGCAGGATTAAATCTACCCTCAAATGATGGTAAAGACATACCCTGACCATATGCTTGTGTGTGTTGTCCCAACTCTCGTGATGGTGAAGATGTGTCCGTCGTCCAAGAACTTCTATCTCCGGAACCTGTCATGATTAGTAGAAACAAGAAACAAAATTCGAGAATAATGTTCCTATGAACTACTAGGATGTGGTTGTAAAGTGCTCACAGTAAAGCAAATATCAATATCTTACAAGTTCTTACCATGCAGCAGGTGGTGACAGACAACCAGCGGTGTCAAGTAACTCTGAAGATTGTGTATAGCGATTGCCAGGAGAACGTACGTATACACGGTGTAGAAATATGTAGAGCTGGGTTGTCTATATATGGTAGCAAATTTTTTTTAGCAATAATCAATTCAAAGATGCAATGTTGAATAAACGCTCAAGGACGGTACTGTGCTGGTCCTAGGCTAGACCGGACTAGAGACGCGAGCCTAGAATACTAATGAGGTCACGGCGTAGCACAACTTGCATCAATGAAGGATACTAAGTAGCTCTGGACAGCAAGATATAAGTGAAGATCACAATGGCAGCGAAGATAATGATGAAAACAACGCCAAGCAGGATATACAACAACTCTCTCTCAATTTTCCTCTTGAAAAGTTTGAGCCAATTTTCTGATAACTTTTTTCAAAGAATGCTACTAACTCAAGCTTTCCAATGCAAAAAGAATCACTCAATTCCGAGTTGATATGAGGAGTCAAAAATTCTAAAACTGGTTTGAAAAACTGGAATAAGATGTGTTCCCGAACTTGGAGGGCAAAAGACCTATTTAGAAGCCGATTTTGAGGTGCCAAATATTGAACTAGCTTCTGCAACTATTTAGATGCGGCTCGTCTCTAGCTTTAATTTGAGTACTCGCGGAGCCAAAACGGACTTCGTATGAGGAAGTTATGCCTGTTTTACTGAACAGTGCACAAAACAGATTCCAATCCGAATTCAGCTACGAGATTGAGTCTAGATAGATCTGAACTATGTTTTTTTTTTCTTATCTCTTTTTTTTTCTCACACTTATTTTTTCTTTTTCTTTCTCTTTTTTTCTCTGACTTTTTTTTTCTCTTTTTTTTTTCTCTCTCCCTCTTTCCAAACAAACTAGATAAGATGCAGATTGGATCAAGTGAAGATGTGAACGATCTCAACTATGATTATGACAATGAACGGTGGGTAGCACGTGGTGGAAATTGATGGATGGATGGTGGTCAACGGAAGGGATAACGATGCAGCGGCGGCGTGACTAATGTAAACAGAACTCGAAACTCTAAACGAACTAGACACTAAGACCAGCAACTCGACACGACGATGCAACCGATAATTCAATAATGCAACCAATGAAAAGAAAACTGCAAAGGCTCAGACTGGCTTGGACAAAGGATGAATAGATCTAACTTTTTTGTGGCTTTTCTTGGACAATAGGTAAGAAAATAAATCTAATCTAGGGATAATTGGAAATTCTCACCGAGCAACCTGAAAACTGATACCACTTGATAGAATGCGAGGGTGTCCCGATCTTTCGATGAGATGATAACTATCGATTTGGTGGAGTCGACTTTGACGATCCGACTACAAACGTGCACGACGTTGCGCCTTAGCAATCGCTAAACCCACTCCGAGAGGTTATTGACCACGCTGGAGCACGATCAACCTGACCACGAAGGTCTATTCCTGCAAGCAATCGAAGAACGAGCAAGAATATGATAAAGCAATCTGAATATTGCGAATATATATGAAGTATTGATAATGGTGGAGATCCGTAGCGGTCTTGGTCTGGTCGTTGGACACAAACGAAGTACACGGTTGCAATGGCTAACTTTAACTAAACAAATCCCGGAAAAAGCTACTAGATGGATCTACTTATATAGGAGCAAGGGTGGCGGCCAAGGAGGTGGGAGGACGTCCCAAGGCAGCCTAAAACTAACCCTAGGTCGTACAAGGCCAATGGGCCCAAGCGGAGGTGACGTAACACCTTTGGACTTGTAGTTTGACTCGGATTCTGCTGCAGCGTCAGATTGTTTCGTCTATAACTCAACGCCCGGACGGATTTTAAGGTGATTCAATTGGGTTGGAAAATGCACGAAATCTATTTTCCAACAAAAAAGAATCAACCAATTTGGAGTCCGTATGAAAAGTTATAGACGTTTTGAGTCAGGTATGTCTGTGCAGTCCGAATCTGAGTCCAGAACGTGAGAGACTTGGACTCTATCTTCTCTTGGGCCAAAAGTGACGTGAGAGAACTTTTTGAACAGCAGGTAAACATCTCTTTCTCCTTATCTTCATATGTGGATTGTACAAATGTCCCATACACCTGCAATTAGACATGGCACAAAAGTTTGTGAAGTATTTTTGTCCTGGATGACATAAATAAATTATTGCATGGTTTGCATTAGAAATCACCTCACAAATATACATGTATGCAATATTTTTGGTCGTATCCAAGGTAATCATGTCCTCATCAGTGTTCTAGGCTCGCGTCTCTAGCACGGTCTAGCCTAGGACCAGCACAGTACCGTCGTTGAGCGTTTATTCAACTTTGCATCTCTGAATTGATTATTGCTAACCTTTTTTGCTACCATATTATAAGCCTTCCCAGCTCCACATACATCTACATCGTCGCTTTGACTCTCCCCGGTAATCGCTCTATCCAAGCTTTGAGAGTTTTGACTACATCGGTTGCCGATCACACTTTCTGCTGGGTAAGAACTGGTAAGAATTTGAGATTTGCCTGACGGATTTGTGACTGTCCACCACACCATCACCACCACTTCCTAGTAGTCTGTCGAATCATATTCTTGTGTGTTTCTATTGCTGCTAACCATGGCAGGATCACAAGCCAATTTAGACCGACTCGGAGAACATGACAAACAAAGCGCTACATGATAAGTTTCAACAAATGATGAGTGGGCAGGTGGACGATGTGCTAAATAGATTTGAAGAGGCCATGGAGAAGATAGATGGCATTGAGAAGGCGTTGAAACAAAGCTCGATAACAAGTTTAATGAATTGCTCGCTGTCTACCACCACCACCACCGGCTGCACCTAACGCACTCTACTACAACAACACGGACTACCTCCACATCGCGAAACAGCCCTCCGCCGAGCTTCCCGTGTCCCTCTTCACCGGCCAAGCTCTTTGGTGCTGCTGTTGATACTACATGGCTCCTGCTGCTGCGGTGGGGAGGATGATTATGTAAGAGCTTACGAGGATGAGGTTGATCAACATCGAACTACGTGCAACCACCAGCACCACAACCACCAGGTCGTCCACATGCAAATAATGGCAATGTTCGGGCTCCCCAGTATGCGAGATCATGACCATCTCCTAAACTGAAATTGAATATTCCACCATTTGAGGTAGATATGTTCCTGATATATATCTTACTTGGGAATTAGAAACTGAACAACGATTTACATGTTTACAATATCCCGAGGAGAGACGTGTTCCCTCATTGTTTGTGCTTTCACTAGCTTTGCATGTGTTTGGTGGTCTGAACATTGTAGATTATATCCTGTTCCAGCTACTTGGGCTGCTTTGAAAACTGCTATGCGTGCTCGTTGGGTTCCACCATATTATCAACGTGAATTACTTCAAAATTGCAGCGCTTAAGACAAGGAAAAAATTCGTAGAAGAATATTATCAGGAATTACAAACGGCTTGATTAGATGTGGTATTGTTGAGGAGAATGAAGCTATGCTTGCACGTTTTACGGGTGGATTAAATAGAGAGATTCAGACCATTCTAGACTACAAGGATTATAATAATATCACTCGATTATTCCATCTTGCTTGTAAAGCTGAACATGAAGTGCAGGATCGTGGTGCCTTGGCGCGGACTAACTTTTCTGCAGTCGACCTTCATCATGGACACCACGTGCATCATCTACTTCCACACGTTCTACTACACCGGCACCTCCGTCGGCTGCCACCTCCAACCGTGATACAAGAAAGCAGGCACAACCACCACTATCTCGCCAAGAGTACACCTGCTTTGGCCTACAGAGCTCTTCTTCTTCCATGGCGTCAACAGGGCACACAAGTGATATTATTTGTCGTCGTTGTAAGGGAAGAGGACATTTTATGAGAGAATGCCAATCTCAGCGTGTGATGATTGCTCTTGAGGATGGTGGGTATGAGTCTGCTAGTGACTATGATGAAGAGACTTTGGCTCTTATTACACATGAAGAACACGGTGGAGATGATTACGATCCTGAGACGCAATACATGCTTGAAGATGCCGACAGGTATGAATGTTTAGTTGCTCAACGTGTTTTGAGTGTGCAGGTTACACAAGCTGAGCAAAATCAGAGGCATAACTTGTTCCATACAAAGGGAGTTGTGAAGGAACGTTCTATTCGCGTCATCATAGATGGAGGGAGCTGCAACAACTTGGCTAGCATGGATATGGTGGATGATGAGGACATCAATACCATTGTTACACCCACAGCCCCTGCTGCTATACATACTGGACCAATTACTAGAGCTCGCGCACGCCAATTGAATTATCAGGTACTTTCGTTTCTTGGTAACGATTCCAATGTTCATGAGAATATGATGCTGCCTAAATTGGATACATTTGTTTTGCTTACAAATGAAGGGCCTACCATGGACAAGGAAGAGGAACCTTGGAGCAAGTTCAAGCATGGAGATGTTGGCATGCGCAAGGAGAACAAGAACGGAGTTACAAGTGATGATTCCAGGACTTTGAAGCCACCCTAATGAGTGCATGAGGCCTTGGACGAAATATACAAGATGCCACTTCATAATATTCGTCCATAGGCTATTCTAGGTGCTGCGTCACCTTATTATTGGGCCAGGCCCATGTAATTTCGAAATACTTAAGTATAGGCTGTTTTAGAGTCCGTATGTGTGGGGAAACAAGAGTTAGGGTTGATTTGGACCCTCCACCAAGGGCCACGAAATTCCCCTCTTCCTCCATATATACAGCCCTTAGGGCACCGTTTAGACCTTGGGTTTTGTTTAGATTAAAAGTTCGCCATAGCTGCAACTTCGCGTGCCGTTTGTGTTCAACGACTGCACAAAGGCGTCCACAGAACCCCACCTTGATCAATAAAGCTTTCATCTTATATTCGCAATATCCAGATTGCAATCTCAGTTTCTTGCTTGTTCTTCGTTTGCTCGCAGAAACAGGCCCTCGTGGTCGTTTGATCGTGCTTCGGCGTGGTCAATAACCCTCGGAAGTTGGTTTAGCGATTGCTAAGGCGCGACGTCTCGCACGTTCGTAGTCGGATCGTCAAGGTCGACTCCCACAGAAACGATAGCCACCATCTCATCGAAACATCGGGACACCTTTGCCTCTATCAAGTGGTATCAGATTTTCAGGTTGCTCGGTGAGATTTTACAGTTTTCGTAGTTTAGATCGAGTCATTCTTCATACCTATAGTCCACGAAAAAGCCACAAAAAATTAGGGTTAGTTCATCATATCCGAACCAATCTGAGCCTTTGCATAATCTTTTTAGGGTTTGCTTTGTTGAATTTGCGGTTGCATCGTCGTGTCAAGTTGCTGGTCTTAGAGTCTAGTCTTTTAGAGTTTCGAGTTCTGGTCATAAGTTGTCACGCCGCCGCCGCACCATCATCATCGCCTTGCCATCTTCCACCATTGCTTATCCGCCACCGCTCAATCCATATCCATATACCACCACCGCTGCCATATATCCACCACCAATCCGAAGTTCCTTGCATATTAGGGTTGTTTTCGAGATCCATCTAGTTTCGATTCGTGTTTCCTTGCGGAGTAGGTTTGGAAAAAAAAAAAAGTCTGAAACCACCCTCCGTTTAGGCCCAAAATTTTCCAAAACGCATTTGTCGAAAAATTTTCTGGCTATCCTATTTTAGGTGTTTCTAAGTGTATTGAGACGGTCGCCGTTATAGAAAGTTTTTTGACCCGCTTCAGTTTTTGGGTCCGGCAATCGAAAAAAAAAAATTTGGTCGAAAAATTTCGTGCCCATCCTCGGTTTGACCTCGGAAGAGTTTTGAGACACTCGCCATTATAGTGATTTTTCGCAAAAAAAAAAAAAAAGAGCAGCAAAAAAAAAAAAGCAGCAAAAAAAAAAAAGCGAAAAAAAAATTTCAGAGTGTGCTTTTCCCTTGTTTACGTGCAGCAGCCGTGATTTTGTTAGTGTTCTAGGCTCGCGTCTCTAGCTCGGTCTAGCCTAGGACCAAAGACAAGATCGCCGTCGTGAGCGCTTATTCAACTTTGCATCTCTGAATTGATTATTGCTAACCTTTTTGCTACCATATTATAAGCCTTCCCAGCTCCACATACATCTACATCGTGCATTTGACTCTCCCCAGTAATCGCTCTATCCAAGCTTTGAGAGTTTTGACTACATCGGTTGCCGATCACCGCTTTCTTCTTTGGGTAAGAACTGGTAAGAATTTGAGATTTGCTTGACGGATTTGTGATCGCCCACCACACCACCACCACCACTTCCTAGTAGTCTGTCAATCATATTCTTGTGTGTTTCTATTGCTGCTAACCATGGCAGGATCACAAGCCGCGACGAGACCGACCGGGAGAACATGACAAACAAAGCGCTACATGATAAGTTTCAACAAATGATGAGTGGGCAGGTGGACGATGTGCTAAATAGATTTGAAGAGGCCATGGAGAAGATAGATGGCATTGAGAAGGCGTTCGAAACAAAGCTCGATAACAAGTTTAATGAATTGCTCGCGTCTACCACCACCACCACCGGCTGCACCTAACGCACCTCTACTACAACAACACGGACTACCTCCACATCGCGAAACAGCCCTCCGCCGAGCTTCCGTGTCCCTCTTCACTGCCAAGCTGCCGGTGCTGCTGTTGATACTTCTGTGGCTCCTGCTGCTGCGGTGGGGGAGGATGATTATGTAAGAGCTTACGAGGATGAGGTTGATCAACATCAGAACTACGTGCAACCACCAGCACCACAACCACCAGGTCGTCCACATGCAAATAATGGCAATGTTCGGGCTCCCCTTCAGGTACGAGATCATGACCATCTCCCTAAACTGAAATTGAATATTCCACCATTTGAGGGTAGATATGTTCCTGATATATATCTTACTTGGGAGTTAGAAACTGAACAACGATTTACATGTTTACAATATCCTGAGGAGAGACGTGTTCCTGCTGCTGTTTGTGCTTTCACTAGCTTTGCATGTGTTTGGTGGTCGAACATTGTAGATTATATCCTGTTCCAGCTACTTGGGCTGCTTTGAAAACTGCTATGTTCTCGTTGGGTTCCACCATATTATCAGCGTGAATTACTTCAAAATTGCAGCGCTTAAGACAAGGAAAAATTCGTAGAAGAATATTATCGGGAATTACAAACTGGCTTGATTAGATGTGGTATTGTTGAGGAGAATGAAGCTATGCTTGCACGTTTTACGGGTGGATTAAATAGAGATTCAGACCATTCTAGACTACAAGGATTATAATAATATCACTCGATTATTCCATCTTGCTTGTAAAGCTGAACGTGAAGTGCAGGATCGGCAGGCTTGGCGCGAACTAACTTTTCTGCAGGTCGACCTTCATCATGGACACCACGTGCATCATCTACTTCCACACGTTCTACTACACCGGCACCTCCGTGGCTGCCACCTCCAACCGTGATACAAGAAAGCAGCACAACCACCACTATCTCGCCAAGAGTACACCTGCTTGGGCCTACACAGAGCTCTTCTTCTTCCATGGCGTCAACAGGGCACACAAGTGATATTATTTGTCGTCGTTGTAAGGGAAGAGGACATTTTATAGAGAATGCCAATCTCAGCGTGTGATGATTGCTACCGAGGATGGTGGGTATGAGTCCGCTAGTGACTATGATGAAGAGACTTTGGCTCTTATTACACATGAAGAACACGGTGGAGATGATTCTGATCTTGAGACGCAATACATGGCTGCTTGAAGATGCCGACAGTATGAATGTTTAGTTGCTCAACGTGTTTTGAGTGTGCAGGTTACACAAGCTGAGCAAAATCAGAGGCATAACTTGTTCCATACAAAGGAGTTGTGAAGGAACGTTCTATTCAGCGTCATCATAGATGGAGGGAGCTGCAACAACTTGGCTAGCATGGATATGGTGGAGAAGCTTTCTCTCACCACAAGACCACATCCACATCCTTACTACATCCAATGGTTCAACAACAGCGGCAAGGTTAAGGTAACACGTCTTGTTCGTGTGCATTTTAGTATCTCTACATATGCTGATTATGTTGATTGTGATGTGGTACCTATGCAAGCATGTTCCTTATTACTTGGTAGACCATGGCAATTTGATAAAATTCTGTACACCATGGTAGAAACAATCAGTATACTCTTGTTCACAAGGATAAAAATATTACTTTGCTTCCTATGACTCCTGATTCCATTTTGAAAGATGATATTAATAGAGCTAATAAAGCAAAACAGGAGAAAATAAGAGTGAAAATCAGATTGTGGCAAAAGAATTTGAGCAACAAATGAAGCCTAATAATAAACCATCTAATGTTGCTTCTGAAATTAAACTGAAAAGTGCATGTTTATTTGCCACCAAATCTGATATTGATGAGCTAGATTCTAGCAAATCTGTTTGCTATGCTTTTGTGTGCAAAGAGGCATTATTTTCATTCGAGGACGTGCCTTCCTCTTTGCCCCTGCTGTCACTAACATTTTGCAGAGTTTCTTGACGTCTTCCCACAAGGCGTGCCACCGGATTACCACCTATTCGAGGGATTGAGCATCAAATTGACTTAATTCCGGTGCATCGCTACCCAACCGTGCACCATACCGTACCAATCCAGAGGAGAAGGAGATTATCGTCAAGTCAGAGCTGCTCGACAAAGGTTATATACGCGAATCTCTTAGTCCTTGTGCTGTTCCTATTATACTAGTGCCTAAAAAGGATGGTACGTCGGCGTATGTGTGTTGATTGTAGAGGCATTAATAATATTACTATTCGTTATCGCCATCCTATTCCTAGGCTAGATGATATGCTTGATGAATTGAGTGGCTCTACAATATTCTCCAAAGTTGATTTATGTAGTGGATACCATCAAATTCGTATGAAATTGGGAGATGAATGGAAAACAGCATTTAAAACTAAGTTTGGATTATATGAGTGGTTAGTCATGCCTTTTGGGTTAACTAATGCACCTAGTACTTTCATGAGATTAATGAACGAAGTTTTACGTGCTTTCATTGGACGATTTGTGGTAGTTTACTTTGATGATATACTGATTTATAGCAAATCTTTGGAAGAACATTTGGAACATTTACGTGCTGTTTTTAATGCTCTACGTGATGCACGTTTGTTTGGTAACCTTGGGAAGTGCACCTTTTGCACCGACCGAGTATCTTTTCTTGGCTATGTTGTTACTCCACAGGAATTGAAGTTGATAAAGCCAAGATTGAAGCTATTGAGAGTTGGCCGCAGCCCAAAACGGTCACACAAGTGAGGAGTTTTCTTGGACTCGCTGGTTTCTATAGGCGTTTTGTGAGAGACTTTAGCACCATTGCTGCACCTCTCAATGAGCTTACAAAGAAGGATGTGCCTTTTGTTTGGGGTACCGCATGGGAAGAAGCCTTCACGGTATTGAAAGATAAGTTGACACATGCTCCTTTACTCCAACTTCCCGACTTTAATAAGACTTTTGAGCTTGAATGTGATGCTAGTGGAATTGGATTAGGAGGTGTGTTATTACAAGATGGCAAACCTGTTGCATACTTTTCTGAAAAATTGAGTGGGCCTAGTCTGAACTATTCTACTTATGACAAAGAATTATATGCTCTTGTTCGGACTTTAGAGACATGGCAACATTATTTATGGCCCAAAGAATTTGTTATACATTCTGATCATGAATCTTTGAAACATATTAAAAGTCAAGCTAAACTGAATCGTAGACATGCTAAATGGGTTGAATTCATTGAGACTTTCCTTATGTCATTAAACACAAGAAGGGTAAAGAAAATGTTATTGCTTGATGCTTTGTCTCGTCGATATACTATGCTTTCACAACTTGACTTCAAAATATTTGGTTTGGAGACCATCAAAGATCAATATGTGCATGATGCTGATTTTAAAGATGTAATGCAGAATTGTAAAGAGGGAAGAACATGGAACAAGTTCGTTATTAATGATGGTTTTGTGTTCGTGCTAACAAGCTATGCATTCCTGCTAGCTCTGTTCGTCTTTTGTTGTTGCAGGAGGCGCATGGAGGAGGATTAATGGGACACTTTGGCGTGAAGAAGATGGAGGATATACTTGCTACACATTTCTTTTGGCCAAAGATGAGGCGGATGTTGAGCGTTTTGTTGCTCGCTGCACTACATGTCAAAAAGCTAAGTCACGACTCAATCCTCATGGTTTATATATGCCTTTGCTGTGCCTAGTGTTCCTTGGGAGGATATATCTATGGACTTTGTTTTAGGTTTACCTCGAACAAAGAAGGGAGGATAGCATATTTGTTGTCGTGGATAGATTCTCAAAATGGCACACTTTATACCATGTCATAAAAGCGATGATGTTTGTTAATGTTGCTGATTTGTTCTTTCGTGAAATTATTCGCTTGCATGGTGTGCCAAATACTATTGTTTCAGATCGTGATACTAAATTTCTTAGCCACTTTTGGAGATGTTTATGGGCTAAGTTGGGGACTAAACTGCTTTTTAGTACTACTTGTCACCCCAAACCGATGGACAAACTGAAGTAGTCAATAGAACATTGTCTACTATGCTTAGGGCTGTTTTGAAGAATAATAAGAAAATGTGGGAAGAATGCTTGCCTCATATTGAATTTGCTTATAATCGTTCATTGCATTCTACTACTAAGATGTGCCCTTTTGAAATTGTGTATGGCTTCCTACCTCGTGCACCTATTGATTTGTTGCCTCTTCCATCTTCGGAGAAGGTTAATTTTGATGCTAAAGAACATGCTGAATTGATTTTAAAATGCATGAGATAACTAAGGAAAACATTGAGCGTATGAATGCTAAATATAAACTTGTTGGAGATAAGGGTAGAAAACATGTTGTCTTTGCACCGGAGATCTTGTTTGGTTACATTTATGCGTGGATAGGTTTCTAATTTGCGCAAATCAAAGCTAATGCCACGTCTTGATGGTCCATTTAAGGTGTTAGAGAAAATAAATGATAATGCATATAAACTTGAGCTGCCTGCAGATTTTGGGGTTAGTCCCACTTTTAACATTGCAGATTTGAAGCCTTATTTGGGTGAGGAAGATGAGCTTCCGTCGAGGACGACTTCATTTCAAGAAGGGAGGATGATGAGGACATCAATACCATTGTTACACCCACAGCCCCTGCTGCTATACATACTTGGACCAATTACTAGAGCTCATGCACGCCAATTGAATTATCGTACTTTCGTTTCTTGTAAATGATTCCAATGTTCATGAGAATATGATGCTGCCTAAATTGGATACATTTGTTTTGCTTACAAATGAAGGGCCTACCATGGACAAGGAAGAGGAACCTTGGAGCAAGTTCAAGCATGGAGATGTTGGCATGCGCAAGGAGAAACAAAACGGAGTTACAAGTGATGATTCCAGGACTTTGAAGCCACCCTAATGAGTGCATGAGGCCTTGGACGAAATATACAAGATGCCACTTCATAATATTCGTCCATAGGCTATTCTAGGTGCTGCGTCACCTTATTATTGGGCCAGGCCCATGTAATTTCGAAATACTTAAGTATAGGCTGTTTTAGAGTCCGTATGTGTGGGAAACAAGAGTTAGGGTTGATTTGGACCCCTCCACCAAGGGCCACGAAATTCCCCTCTTCCTCCATATATACAGCCCTTAGGGCACCGTTTAGACCTTGGGTTTTGTTTAGATTAAAAGTTCGCCATAGCTGCAACTTCGCAGCGTGCCGTTTGTGTTCAACGACTGACAAAGGCGTCACAGAACCCCACCTTGATCAATAAAGCTTTCATCTTATATTCGCAATATCCAGATTGCAATCTCAGTTTCTTGCTTGTTCTTCGTTTGCTCGCAGGAAACAGGCCCTCGTGGTCAGGTTGATCGTGCTCCGGCGTGGTCAATAACCCTCGGAAGTTGGTTTAGCGATTGCTAAGGCGCGACGTCTCGCACGTTCGTAGTCGGATCGTCAAGGTCGACTCCCACAGAAACGATAGCCACCATCTCATCGAAACATCGGGACACCTTTGCCTCTATCAGTGGAGAAGCTTTCTCTCACCACAAGACCACATCCACATCCTTACTACATCCAATGGTTCAACAACAGCGGCAAGGTTAAGGTAACACGTACTGTTCGTGTGCATTTTAGTATCTCTACATATGCTGATTATGTTGATTGTGATGTGGTACCTATGCAAGCATGTTCCTTATTACTTGGTAGACCATGGCAATTTGATAAAAATTCTGTACACCATGGTAGAAACAATAAGTATACTCTTGTTCACAAGGATAAAAATATTACTTTGCTTCCTATGACTCCTGATTCCATTTTGAAAGATGATATTAATAGAGCTAATAAAGCAAAACAGGAGAAAAATAAGAGTGAAAATCAGATTGTGGCAAAAGAATTTGAGCAACAAATGAAGCCTAATAATAAACCATCTAATGTTGCTTCTGAAATTAAACTGAAAAGTGCATGTTTATTTGCCACCAAATCTGATATTGATGAGCTAGATTCTAGCAAATCTGTTTGCTATGCTTTTGTGTGCAAAGAGGCATTATTTTCATTCGAGGACGTGCCTTCCTCTTTGCCCCTCGCTGTCACTAACATTTTGCGGCGTCACGACGCCTTCCCACAAGACGTGCCACCGGATTACCACCTATTCGAGGGATTGAGCATCAAATTGACTTAATTCCGGTGCATCGCTACCCAACCGCGCACCATACCGCACCAATCCGAGGAGAGGCGAAGGAGATTATGCGTCAAGCACAGGAGCTGCTCGACAAAGGTTATATCGCCGAATCTCTTAGTCCTTGTGCTGTTCCTATTATACTAGTGCCTAAAAAGGATGGTACGTCGGCGTATGTGTGTTGATTGTAGAGGCATTAATAATATTACTATTCGTTATCGCCATCCTATTCCTAGGCTAGATGATATGCTTGATGAATTGAGTGGCTCTACAATATTCTCCAAAGTTGATTTGCGTAGTGGATACCATCAAATTCGTATGAAATTGGGAGATGAATGGAAAACAGCATTTAAAACTAAGTTTGGATTATATGAGTGGTTAGTCATGCCTTTTGGGTTAACTAATGCACCTAGTACTTTCATGAGATTAATGAACGAAGTTTTACGTGCTTTCATTGGACGATTTGTGGTAGTTTACTTTGATGATATAATGATTTATAGCAAATCTTTGGAAGAACATTTGGAACATTTACGTGCTGTTTTTAATGCTCTACGTGATGCACGTTTGTTTGGTAACCTTGGGAAGTGCACCTTTTGCACCGACCGAGTATCTTTTCTTGGCTATGTTGTTACTCCACGAAATTGAAGTTGATAAAGCCAAGATTGAAGCTATTGAGAGTTGGCATGCAGCCCAAAACGGTCACACAAGTGAGGAGTTTTCTTGGACTCGCTGGTTTCTATAGGCGTTTTGTGAGAGACTTTAGCACCATTGCTGCACCTCTCAATGAGCTTACAAAGAAGGATGTGCCTTTTGTTTGGGGTACCGCATGGGAAGAAGCCTTCACGGTATTGAAAGATAAGTTGACACATGCTCCTTTACTCCAACTTCCGACTTTAATAAGACTTTTGAGCTTGAATGTGATGCTAGTGGAATTGGATTAGGAGGTGTGTTATTACAAGATGGCAAACCTGTTGCATACTTTTCTGAAAAATTGAGTGGGCCTAGTCTGAACTATTCTACTTATGACAAAGAATTATATGCTCTTGTTCGGACTTTAGAGACATGGCAACATTATTTATGGCCCAAAGAATTTGTTATACATTCTGATCATGAATCTTTGAAACATATTAAAAGTCAAGCTAAACTGAATCGTAGACATGCTAAATGGGTTGAATTCATTGAGACTTTCCCTTACGTCATTAAACACAAGAAGGGTAAAGAAAATGTTATTGCTGATGCTTTGTCTCGTCGCTATACTATGCTTTCACAACTTGACTTCAAAATATTTGGTTTGGAGACCATCAAAGATCAATATGTGCATGATGCTGATTTTAAACATGTAATGCAGAATTGTAAAGAAGGAAGAACATGGAACAAGTTCGCTATTAATGATGGTTTTGTGTTCCGTGCTAACAAGCTATGCATTCCTGCTAGCTCTGTTCGTCTTTTGTTGTTGCAGGAGGCGCATGGAGGAGGATTAATGGGACACTTTGGCGTCAAGAAGACGGAGGATATACTTGCTACACATTTCTTTTGGCCAAAGATGAGACGGGATGTTGAGCGTTTTGTTGCTCACTGCACTACATGTCAAAAAGCTAAGTCACGACTCAATCCTCATGGTTTATATATGCCTTTGCCTGTGCCTAGTGTTCCTTGGGAGGATATATCTATGGACTTTGTTTTAGGTTTACCTCGAACAAAGAAGGGAGGATAGCATATTTGTTGTCGTGGATAGATTCTCGAAAATGGCACACTTTATACCATGTCATAAAAGCGATGATGTTTGTTAATGTTGCTGATTTGTTCTTTCGTGAAATTATTCGCTTGCATGGTGTGCCAAATACTATTGTTTCAGATCGTGATACTAAATTTCTTAGCCACTTTTGGAGATGTTTATGGGCTAAGTTGGGGACTAAACTGCTTTTAGTACTACTTGTCACCCCCAAACCGATGGATAAACTGAAGTAGTCAATAGAACATTGTCTACTATGCTTAGGGCTGTTTTGAAGAATAATAAGAAAATGTGGGAAGAATGCTTGCCTCATATTGAATTTGCTTATAACCGCTCATTGCATTCTACTACTAAGATGTGCCCTTTTGAAATTGTGTATGGCTTCCTACCTCGTGCACCTATTGATTTGTTGCCTCTTCCATCTTCGGAGAAGGTTAATTTTGATGCTAAAGAACGTGCTGAATTGATTTTAAAAGTGCATGAGATAACTAAGGAAAACATTGAGCGTATGAATGCTAAATATAAACTTGCTGGAGATAAGGGTAGAAAACATGTTGTCTTTGCACCGGAGATCTTGTTTGGTTACATTTATGTAAGGATAGGTTTCCTAATTTGCGCAAATCAAAGCTAATGCCACGTCTTGATGGTCCATTTAAGGTGTTAGAGAAAATAAATGATAATGCATATAAACTTGAGCTGCCTGCAGATTTTGGGGTTAGTCCCACTTTTAACATTGCAGATTTGAAGCCTTATTTGGGTGAGGAATATGAGCTTCACGAGGACGACTTCATTTCAAGAAGGGAGGATGATGAGGACATCAATACCATTGTTACACCCACAGCCCCTCTTGCTACATATATTGGACCAATTACTAGAGCTCACAAGACGCCAATTAAATTATCAGTACTTTCGCTTCTTGGTAATGATTCTAATGTTCATGAGAATATGATGTGCCTAAATTGGATACATTTGTTTTGCTTACAAATGAAGGCCCTAGCTTGGAGAAGGATGGACATTGAGCAAGAACAAGCATGGAGATAATGCCATGCAAAGGGGAACAAGAACGGAGTTACAAGTGATGATTTCAGGACTTTGAAGCCACCATAATGGATGCATGAAGCCTTGGACGAAATATACAAGATGCTACTTCATAAATGTCGTCCCCGAGGCTATTCTAGGTGCTGCGTCACCTTATTAGTGGGCCAGGCCCATGTAATTTCGAAATACTTAAGTATAGGCTGTTTTAGAGTCCGTATGTGTGGGGAAATAAGAGTTAGGGTTGATTTGGACCCCTCCACCAAGGGCCACGAAATTCCCCCTCTTCCTCCATATATACAGCCCTTAGGGCACCGTTTAGACCTTGGGTTTTGTTTAGATTAAAAGTTCGCCATAGCTGCAACTTCGCGTGCCGTTTGTGTTCAACGACTGACAAAGGCGTCCACGTAACCCCACCTTGATCAATAAAGCTTTCATCTTATATTCGCAATATCCAGATTGCAATCTCAGTTTCTTGCTTGTTCTTCGCTTGCTCGCAGGAAATGCACCCTCGTGGTCGTTGATCGTGTTCGGCGTGGTCAATAACCTCTCGGAGTTGGTTTAGCGATTGCTAAGGCGCGACGTCCTCGCACGTTCGTAGTCGGATCGTCAAAGTCGACTTCCTCCAAAGCGAAAACCACATCTCATCGAAAGACGGGACACCTTTGCCTCTATCAAACCAGGAGTGTCAAGTAACTTCAAAAGTTGGGTAAAGCGATTGCCAGGTGAACGTATGTATGCACGATGTAGAAATATGTGGAGCTGGGTTGGCTTTAAATATGTGGGAAAAATGCTACAACCACGTTAATTAATGCAAGCTGAAAATTCTTTCAAAGTGGTCGAGTGCTGGTCCTAGGCTAGACCGTACTAGAGACGCAAGCCTAAGACACAAATAAATTTCACGTGGAATCAACAAGAATCAGCAAGCTGTCCTCTTGAGCAATGGCCAGCAGACAGATGAAATGTAACGCTCGCTGAACAAATCAACTGACACTCCAATTGTATTTCTTCTAGTCAAATCTAATATGTCCAAAACCAAAAATATGGTGCGTGTGAATGTTGTATTTGAGAAAGAAACTCAGCTCTCCAAACAAACTAGTACTAGGACTAGTCAGGTGTCTCTTTTTTCTTATCCAAGTCAACTCTGCAACCGAACCCAAAAGAACAACTTTTTGTGTCTTTTCAAACACTTTATCCTTTTTTTACTCTCTCAAGATTCCAACGTGGCAAAATAGGAAAAAAAATCAAAAACAAGATCTCAACTTCCGACTACTGCTAGAGGCAAAGGTGTCCCGATGTTTCGATGAGATGGTGGCTATCGTTTTCTGTGGGAGTCGACCTTGACGATCCGACTACGAACGTGCGAGACGTCGCACCTTAGCAATCGCTAAACCAACTTCCGAGGGTTATTGACCACCCCGGAGCACGATCAACCTGACCACGAGGGCATGTTTCCTGCGAGCAAACGAAGAACAAGCAAGAAACTAAGATTGCAATCTGGATATTGCGAATATAAGAGGAAAGCTTTATTAATGAAGGTGGGGTTCTGTGACGCCTTGCTCTGGTCGTTGAACACAAACGAAGTACGCGAAGTTGCAGCTATGGCGAACTTTTAATCTAAACAAAACCCAAGTCTAAACTATGCCTTAAGGGCTATATTTATAGGGAAAAGAGAGGGGATTTTGTCCACCCTTGGCAAGGTGGGACTAAAACACCTCCTAAGTCGCTTCCCCTATAATATGGACTCTAAAAATAGATTACATGGGCCCGGCCCAAAATAAGGTGGCGCAACACCAATAATAAGCTATGGACGAAATTTATGAAAGACCATCTTGTATATTTCGTCCATCTTCTTGTATGTCATCATGGTGGCTTCAAAGTCCGGAAATCTCCACTTGAACCTTCGTTCTTGTTCTCTTCGCACGCACCTTGATCTCCGTGCTTGATCATGCTCCAATGTTCAACCTTCTTGTCCGTGCTAGGCCCTTCAATTGCAAGCAACACAAATGTATCTAAGTTAGGCAGCATCATATCCTCATGAACACTGGAAACATTACCAAGAAACGGAAGTACCTGATAATTTAATTGGCATGTCTGAGCTCTAGCAACTGTTCCAAGAGGTAAAACAGCACGGGATATGGGTGTAACTGTGGTAGCCATGTCCTCATCACAACTTGAAGGTCCAAAGGGTCCATCTTCAATGTCGCTCCTCCGTTCGCGAGATGTATCATGTAGACAACAAGAAGGAAACAACAATGAAAGAATGACCCATCCAATATGCATATGTGAGGATGGCTCAAAGGGAAGGAGTTCACCTTTATGAGAATGTCGAAAATGTTGATGTCGCACATCGTGTACGTCTTCACATGACCAAGTTGTCTCATCATGTTACCGCCTTGTGTATCCTTCAAAACGAAAGAACATGACAAACACTCGGAAAAACAAATGAGGTTAGCGGAAATGCAAAACCTATCCTTCGTGTGGTAAGATACCCAACAAGTGTATGCATCATGCTCATCATTAGGAAGGACAAGGGAGCATTTCATAGTATGGAGGCATATGATGCGAGAACAACCAAATACAAGAGGCTCAAGTAAACAATCATGCATCACAAGTAAAATGTCAAAGTCTCCAAGATCAATAAGCATAGTATGGTTGTACTCAATACAAGTGGATATGAAAGAGGCAACTAATGGACACAAGAGACAATGATCAAGATATATCATGTGAGAGGCATGAGCATATATGTCACCAACCCAAGAAAGCAAGTAATAGTGGAACATGGGTGATGCAACATAGCAAGCAATCATAGCGATCAAGTCAAGCAAGCTAGTAGTGAGAAGATGCAACATACTAGAAGGAATCATGGCAAGCATGTCATGTGTGCAAATAGTGGGCATGAATAATTCACATGTCGTAGCACAAGCATGAAAGCAAGGTATGAGTAGAATAGCATGAATGTATTGGTGAGAAGCCATGTGTAAATAGCAATGGGTCATCATGACTCTCCCAACACAACAAGCATCAATAGCATGGGGCACATGATAAACATGGCAATAGCAACAAGGATCTCCACCAAGCATGCAAATACACATGGAAGTAGCATAATGGTGAATCATGGGTATATGCAAGCAAGGGTCACAATTGCATGGCAAAATCATGTAAAGAGGCATAACATGCAAAGTGAACATGATAGTATGGGCATAAGGTGACAAGTGGTAAATAGCCCATAGCCGTGTGAGAGCCAAGTAAAAGAGATGCGTGTAGTTTTATTGCGCGAAGATAACGGTGGTAAGGACAATTCACGGGATCCCAAGTCATCGTTGCTCTCAAGAGCTCGTTTCGTTAACTCTTGGGATTGAGAGGTTGACGAGTATACGTGAGTACCTACACAAAACAAAGACAAAGGGAAAATTGTGTGTGCGTGGTAGATGCACGCATCATCCATCATGATGCATACGTGCTTGTGTTGGTTAGCACCAAATATCCAATGCTCAAATAAATGAGATGCGTGATATAGAAACATGTCATCCATCATGATAGGTTTGTTGTTATGTATAGCATAATGGAGACTCAAATTGTGTAATGCATCATGAGAAATATGTAGAGCATTGTTATTCATGGAATGCATATGGTGCACGCAATTATGGGAATCATGCAGAGTATGGAATGTATCAAAATCTCCTAATATATATGAGGAAACTATGGGGGTCTCCTCATGAGCATTAATGGAAACATCACATGGAGAATATTGACAACATCCAAAACAATGCATATTTGGAACAATGTGATCATGGCATGGTATAGTAGATGAATTGCGCAAATCATGTAAAAAGCATGGCAATATCATCACATGAAAAACAAAAGCCAATGACCATCATCTCGTCATCTATGCCATAAGTGCAAATGTGATTTATTTTAATGGGGCATGCATAGTTACTATGTTGAGATTGAAATGAAGCAATATGGGAGATCTCACTCATAGCATATGACAAGTTCAATGGATTGTCAAACATGATGTGACCAATAGAATTGTCACATGATATCCTATGGAGCATAGCATCACAACTAGGCAATTCAACATGCTCATCATCATAGTCATCATAAATTGGTAAGTCATGACATGAAGAAGTCGCAGTAGCATGAAGCATGGGAATAGGTGGATCAACATTATGCAAGCAATCATTGGTAAGATAGTCCACTAGTGGGACAAGAGAAGCACCATCACCTATGTTACCTTTGGAGCATCGCTCATTTGTTGTAGGTGAGGCGTTGAAGATCCACCCGTTGTCATCTTCATCTTGATGGAACCATGTGGGTGGTGCATCGTCGTCCACCATGGCCATCGTCGTCTCCACTGGAGGTATGGACTCATCGAGGGTAGGCATGTCGTCATGTAGGAAGCCTGGCACCAAAGAAGAAAACACACTAGGAGTAGAGGTTAAGTCGTTAGAAATCATAGCGGCCTCACGTGCCCTGTCAACTACCTCACTCACTAAGTGTTGTGGCTCACTCACTCCCTCTTGGATGCTCTCACTCATATGGTTGGTGGAGTCACTCAAATGGCGCTCAACCTCACATAGGATGTGTGGCATGCTCTCGTGTGTGGGGCTAGTAGTGGTCACACTCATCCTCTCATAGGAAATGCTCTCAATGTCACATATGGTGGAGTCACTCATCTTACTCATGGGGTGGTGGCTCTCCTCACATCGCAAATGGGGCATCTCGACATATGTGGGTGTCGAAGAGACGTTGGTGCTAATGTCTCCATGCTCAACTCCTATCGCCGTCTTGGTTGAAGGGATATGATGTAGGGCAGAACCCTAGGTTGACGATCTTTCACGCTTGGAGAGAATCCCTACGAGGAACACGAAGAACGAGCGGAAGAACACGAGGGAAAACACGGGGAGAACGAGAGAGAGATCACTCAACCGACAAGAAAACGATCACACAAGTGCTAGATTATCAAACACATAGAGTGGCACAAGATTCAAGGACAACAAAGGGTAGGATACAAGGGTAGCCGTTTTTCCCGAGAGGAGGTCTTGAGGGTCCACCCTAGGAGGGGGTCTTGAATCCGCTTGGGGATCTTCTCCGAGAGGTCCTGATCTCAAGGAGAAGTAGCCAAGTGGATGAGCAAAGGCTCTCACACCAAATATGAGCAAATCCAAAGCTAACCCTAGAAAGGATGAGGGAAGGTCTATTTATAGTCTAGGACCTCCAAGGGGTAAGTTGGGGCGAAAAGAGTACATGGGCCTCGGCCGACACGCTGCACGCAGTGCAGGGCGGTAGTACTGTTGCTTCATGGCGGTAGTACTGCTTTCAGCGGTAGTACCGCTTGGGGCGGTAGTACCGCCGCTCTGACGCCTGCTCGATTCCTGGAGTGTGTCGGGTTTTATGGAAGTAGGTCGATGGAGAGCGGTAGTACCGCTTGGCTTGAGCGGTAGTACTCTTTGCTGGGCGGTAGTACCGCTTGGCTTGAGCGGTAGTACCGCCTCCTCTCGACTCGCAGCTCCTTCTCTTGCTCTTGGTGTCCCTCTTGGGCTGCAGCTTCTCCTAGGTTGGTTCCTTGGTACCTAAGCATGCACAACATTCCAGATTGAGGTAGTAGCCATGTCTCGAGAGGGTCATATGATATTTCACTAAGGAGAGAAGTCACCTCGGTCTCGAGAGCTCGAGCTCGTGCTCTAGTCATGGGTCCTCTTGGCTCTTGATGAGACGGTTGTGGATGCATGGGGATGATCGTGGATGCTCCGCATCATCTCCCCCCTTGGGAGAGATCCGACCTCGGATCAAAAGCTTCATCTCCATGGAAAGGTGCGAGGTCCTTGACGTTGAAGATGTCGCCACGCTGTACTTGTCACGAGGTATGTCGATCTTGTAAGCGTTGTCGCTAGAAGTGCTAGTACCTTGAAAGGTCCATCGGCTCGAGGGAGGAGTTTGACTTGCGCTCTTTGGGGAAGCGGTCCTTGCGAAGGTGTAGCCACACTAGATCACCAATGTTGAAGACGATGGGTTGCTTGTTGGCGTTGAGCTTGTTTGCTTGGCGTTGTACTTGGCGCCGATGGTGTGCCTTGTATCTTCGCAGCATCTTCTTGATGTAGCTTGCTCGCTCATTTGCATCCATGTTGGTGCGCTCTTGGAGAGGAAGTGGTAGAATGTCCAATGGGGACAACGGGTTGAAACCGTAGACGACCTCAAGGGGACTTGCCGGTAGTTGAATGTCTTGCACGATTGTAGGCGCATTTCGGCGATGGGTAGACATGCTTCCCACTCCTTGATGTTCTTCTTGATCAAGACACGAAGTAGAGTGGATAGTGTGCGGTTCGTCACCTCCGCTTGGCCGTCGGTTTGAGGATGGTATGCCGAGGAGAACAAGAGCTTGATTCCAGCTTGGCACATAGGGTCTTCCAAAAGTAACTCAAGAACTTGACGTCACGATCGGAGACGATTGTCTTTGGTACGCCATGGAGTCGCAAGATTTCCCTACAAAAGAGATTTGCAACATGTGAAGCATCGCTCTATCTTGTTGCAAGGAATGAAATGTGCCATTTTAGAAAATCTATCCACAACAACAAAGACGGAATCCTTGCCATTTTGAGTCCTAGGCAAACCAAGTACAAAATCCATACTAATGTCTTCCCATGGTTGATATGGAATAGGAAGAGGCATATAAAGACCATGAGATTGAGCTTTAGACTTAGCTTTGCGACATGTGTAGCATCGGTTGGTGAAGCGTGAGACGTCGCGGAACATCTTGGGCCAAAAGTAGTTGTTGGAGAGTGCGGCGAATGTCTTGTCGCGTCCAAAGTGTCCCATGAGGCCGCCTCCATGAGCCTCTTGCAAAAGGAGCAAACGAAGAGAAGACTCGGAATGCAAAGTTTGTTAGCTCTCATAAGGTAACCATCCTTGATGTAATATTGTTCCCAAGACGTATCGCCAAACACTTAGCATAAGGAGAAGCAAAAGATGGATCATGCTCATACAAGTCTTTTATATGCTCAAAACCAATAACATTCAACTCAAGTTGAGTGACAAGCATGTTTATGCGTGAAAGCGCGTCGGCAACTACATTTTCTTTACCCTTAATGTACTTGATCACATAAGGAAAAGATTCAATGAATTCACCCATTTGGCATGACGCTTGTTCAATTTAGTTTGACCTTTGAGGTACTTAAGCGCTTCATGATCGGTATGGATGACAAACTCATGCGGTCTAAGGTAATGTTCCCAAACATGTAGCACACGACTAAAGCATACAATTCTTTGTCATAGATGGGATAATTGTTGAGCACCGGAGAGTTTTTCACTAAAATATGCAATGGCTCGTTTTCTTGCATTAAAACTCCGCCAATTCCGTACCACTTGCATCACAATGAACCTCAAAAGTTTTGTCAAAATTGGGCAAAGCAAGAATCGAGCATGAGTAAGCAAAGACTTGAGCTCATCAAAAGCGGTTGATTGCAAAGTTCCCCAAACAAAGGGAGTATTCTTCTTGCTCAAAGCATGCAAAGGAGCGGTAATTGTGCTAAAATCTTTCACAAAGCGACGATAGAAACCCGCAAGACCAAGAAAACTTCGACTTGTTGCAAATTGGTGGGTTGGGGCCAAGTTTTGATTGCTTCAATTTTAGATTCATCAACATGGACACCCTTTGAAGAAACAACAAAACCCAAGAAAACCACTTTGTCGACTCCAAAAGTGCATTTTTCAAATTTGCATAAAGGCTTTCCTTGTAAGAGTTTGCAACACAGATTTTACATGATTGAAGTGCTCTTTCATGGTTTTGCTAAACACAAGAATATCATCAAAGTAAACCACAACAAAGACTCCAATATAAGGACGAAGCACATGATGCATAAGACGCACAAAAGTACCGGGAGCTTCCGAAAGACCCATAGGCATCACTAACCACTCATATAAACCAAATTTGGTTTTGAAAGCAGTTTTCCATTCATCACCCTCTTGTATGCGATTTGATAATAGCCACTTTTAAGATCAATTTTGAGAAAAGTTGGCTCCACTAAGTTCATCAAGCATGTCATCTAAGCGAGGAATGGGATGCCTATATCGAACGGTAATAGCATTGATAGGTCTACAATCGAACACAAGCGGAAACTTCCATCGGGCTTAGGCACAAGAATAACCGAACGGCACAAGGGCTTAGGCTTTCACGCACATGACCGTTGTCGATGAGTTGTTGTACTTGCCGCTGAATCTCCTTGGTTTCTTCCGGATTGACTCGGTATGGAGCTTTGTTTGGTAGCGGCGCCCGGGATGAGGTCGATTCGATGCTCAATGCCTCAAGAGGAGGTAGACCCGAGGTAGCTCATCGGGAAAACATCTTGAAATTCCTGCAAAGAGATTGAAACACCAAAGGTAGCTCGTGAATGGTGTTAGTTTTGGTTCTCCATCCTTGCACACAAGGACAAAGTGCATCACACTCGATGGGTGCTCACACACTTCTCTCATCTCACTTTTGGTGGCAAATAGAATGAGGTTTTTCTCTAGGCTAAGAGTCTCTCAAATTTGGCTTGTGGCTCTCACTCACTTTTGGGTGGATCACTTTCTCACTCTTTTCTCTATGATGTGTGGCTTGCTTGTCGGCTATCACTTGACTAGGAGACATAGGTCGAGCACATACTCCTTCCCTTTCATCTTGAAGCTATAGTGATTGGTTCGCCCATTGTGGATGACACCACGGTCGAATTGCCATGGTCGACCAAGAAGGAGGTGGCAAACGGTCATTGGGACCACATCACACTCCAAAGTGTCTTCATAAGCACCAATTTTGAAGGAGACTTGGACCGATGCTCGACTCAGATAGTGCCGGAGTCACTTAGCCATTGAACCTTGTAGGGTGTGGGTGCTTCCTCTTGACCAATTGTAGCTTGGAGCATAGTTCTTCACTTGCCAAGTTGTGGCAACTACCTCCATCGATGATGACCTTGATGGACCGCCCATTGATGCCGGCTTTTGTGTGGAAGATGTGGCATCGCTGGTCTTCTTCTTGTTGATGTTGAAGAGTCAAGACCTTGAGACAACGAGAGCGGGCTCAATCCTCATCACAAAAGACTTGATCATCTTCATCTTCATTCACTTGCCGTGCATGGCCACTTGCTCAAGGGCTTCCATTTCCTCTTCACTCATAGAGTCATATGTGCCATCGCTGCTGAGGATCATGGTGCGCTTGTTGGTGCATTCAGATGACTTGTGGCCTCGGCCGCCGCAAGTGAAACACTTGAAGGAGCTTGTCTTGATGGTCTCATCGGTCGGAGTAGAGGATGAAGCACGCGGCTTGAGGTTGCTTGTAGTAGGAGGAGGACGACTTGAACTTGTCGATGTCTTCTTGTAACTTGACTTGTCGCCGCTTTCTTGAAGGAAGCTTGGTTGGTGTAGATGTTGGAGGAGTCGTTGAAGCTTGATTGTTGGGGAAGCCGAGGTCTTGGATGAGTACTTGGCGATTTGAAGTCATCTTGCACTTGGCGCCCGCCTTTGTAGCTTGATGCACGAGCTCAATGAGGGATGAGTATGGTTGGAAGTCGGCGATCTTCTTGATGGGATGATTGAGTCCGCTCAAGAAACGTGCCATAGTTTGCTCATCATCTTCCTTGACATTGGCTCAATCATGGCTATCTCCATCTCCTTGTAGTATTCTTCAACGCTTTTTGTTCCTTGCTTGAGTAGTTGGAGTTTCTTGAAGAGGTCGCGTTGTAGTAGGTTGGCACAAAACGTGCTCGCATGACATCCTTCATTTGAGCCCAAGTGGTGATTGGAGGTTCACCTCTTGCTTGTCGTCGCCAATGATTTGTTCCCACCATATGAGCACATAATCTTGGAACTCAAGTGATGCCATAGCGATTTTCTTCGCTTCATCGTAGTTGTGCAAACGGAAGATTTTGTCAACCTTCAATGCCCATGAGAGGTAGTCTTCGGGGTCATTGCTTCCATTGAACTTTGGCATGGTGAATTTTAGCTTGCCGTAGCGTTGCTCTTCATTGTGTTGTTGGCGATGTTGATGATGACGCCCTTGACGTGGATTGTACTCGCCTTCATGTTGCTCTTGGCGCGAGGAAGACCATGATCAACTTGCTCTTGTTGAACTTGATGTTGAGGTGGAGCTTGACGAGCTTGTGGAGGAGCTTGAGGAACTTGACGTTGTACATGAGGTTGGTAGTTCCTCTCTTGGATTTCTTCTCAAGGGCTTCCTCTTGATTGCGCCTGCTCGCGATTGCGGTTGGCGAAGGCTCTACTTGATTCTTGAAGGGCACGTTATGCCTCAAGAGCTTGCGCTTCACGTTGTTGTTGTTGAAGACGTTGAGCCTTGGCGCCTTGTTCGCCTTGGTGACGACGCGCTTTTTCTTCCTCTTGTTGGCGGCGAAGACGTTGTCGTTTTGGGCTTGAGCAAAAGCCTCTTGGTTTGATTGAGGACGAGGAACTTGATCATCAACTTGCTCTTGTGAATGCTTGTCATGTAGCGGGTTGCGAGATGCATGACGGTCTTGGCGCTGCTGCTCGTCAAGAGTGTTCGATGACGGTGTACTTGAGTCGAGAATGTGTCGTCGAATGTCGACTCGAGCGGCTCCGCCTTGATGATGAAGAAGTGGAATGATGCCGCTTTCTCATCAACGCCGGATCTCGCCCATTCTTGCATCATTCTCTTCCTTGTGAGCCTCGAACTTGTTGTCGAAGTAGTCTCTTGTACGCTGCTCGGAGAGTCGCAAGTCGGTGGCTAGGTTGTCGATGCGTCGCCATTGCTTGTTGTTCTTGGTGCAACGCTTCGTTGTGCACCAAAGAGGTGGCTCTTGGTGACGATGAGGACATGTCGTCGCCTTTCTCGATGAAGAGTGGGTTGGTAGAAGAACTTGGCCTATCCATCATTCCAAACAAGATGTGAGTGGTAGAACGGAAAAGAACTTATACCAATGTACCTTTGACCGATGTTGAAAATGAATCAAGTTCACTCAAATGCGGACAATGAAATAGCACTCTTGGTACCGATTCTTGTCGGTTCTCACACCTACACAAATAAAAGCTTATGGTGGAGCTCGGTTAGGATGGTGGCACAAAATTTGATGCAATTGTAAGTGAGACTCAATAAAGTTGAAAAGATTCGCAAATTCGCAAATGTAACAAGTAGACCAAGCAAGTAGTGGTACACGGAACACACACGCAAATAGATAAGTGGGATTGTGCAAACCAAAAGTGAGCCAAAATGTGGAAACCACGAGAATGCTCTTGTTGCACAATACTAGAGAGACGCTAGCACGATTGCACAAAAGGCGGATACGCGAACTTGTGCACAACCTATTAGGCAAAAATGCAACGATCTCTATCCCAAGTATGCTATATGTATGATATTTCGGTGCAATGATCCAAGATGATCGGATATGACAATCTTAATGTTGTATGATGCTATGGTTCTTGCTTATAAGCTCTTTGCTTATCTTTCCTCTTTGCTTAAAAGCTTGGGTGGCTCTTTCACTTTTGAGCTCTTTTCTTATGCAAACTTCATGAACCAAGATAGCAATTGTGTATGCTATGACAACATTGTGACACACAAGTTGATCTCAAGATATGCACCACTTTGGTATGCTATGTATGCTATGGAGTATGATCACTAAAGTGCACAAGTCACGCTGCGGCAATACTCAATGGCTAGTCTCGATGGGTAAGCAACGCAAAAGTAAGGCTATGTGGTTATCAATGCAATTGCGAGAGATGACAAAGATGTCGCCGAGGTTACCGCCCTGACGATGATGAGTCCTTGCCAAGATGAGCGGTGGTGATGTTGACGCCGAACCGCACTCTATATAGCCAAAACACAATAGGACACGGAACCACAACTCAAATTCTCAAAGACCAAAAGCGAAAATGTGGTAGCGGAAAGTGGAGGTGGTATAGCGGATGATGTGGTTTAAGCCCTAGGCAAAGATGCCGATGTTCGGAAAATTTGATGGTGTCAAAAGGTGGTGAAACCAAGGTGAGGACTTCGGCACGCCGATAGCTTCAAACGAGCCAAAGAACACTCAAATCGGAGTTCGAGTGAAAAGTTATGATGAAAATGGTGAAAGTTGGAAGGCTGAATCGCCAGGGCGGTAGTACTGGCCGGAGAGGGCGGTAGTACCGCTCGTGTCGGGATTTTTCGACTATTTCGGCTGAACGGGGGCTGGCGGAAGTGCCGTGCTCAGCGGTAGTACCGCTAGGAGGGCGGTAGTACCGCTCACAGCGGTAGTACCGCTAGGAGGGCGGTAGTACCGCTCGTGTCGGGATTTTCTCGATTGTTCAAACGGTTGCGCGATTTTGGGGCGGAAATGGGTGATTTCGGGGTCAAAATTTGATGGATTTTGTGGATGGAAAGAGGTGAAACTTGGGGAGATGCTAGATCGACTCGAAACCAAGCAAATCCACGGATCAAAATCAACAAAATTTCATCACACTAACAAATCACAAAAAATTTGGGGCTATTTTTGTGGGGAATTTTCGGAATTAGGACAAAAACAACAAAATCAAGCTAGAAAAAGAGGGGTAGGGGCTCCAATAACGTGATCAACGTGGCTCATGATACCATGATGATGTAGGGCAGAACCCTAGGTTGACGATCTTTCACGCTTGGAGAGAATCCCTACGAGGAACACGAAGAACGAGCGGAAGAACACGAGGGAAAACACGGGGAGAACGAGAGATAGATCACTCAACCGACAAGAAAACGATCACACAAGTGCTAGATTATCAAACACATAGAGTGGCACAAGATTCAAGGACAACAAAGGGTAGGATACAAGGGTAGCCGTTCTTCTCCGAGAGGAGGTCTTGAGGGGTCCACCCTAGGAGGGGGTCTTGAATCCGCTTGGGGATCTTCTCCGAGAGGTCCTGATCTCAAGGAGAAGTAGCCAAGTGGATGAGCAAAGGCTCTCACACCGAAATATGAGCAAATCCAAAGCTAACCCTAGAAAGGATGAGGGGAAGGTCTATTTATAGTCTAGGACCTCCAAGGGGTAAGTTGGGGGCGAAAAGAGTACATGGGCCTCGGCCCGATACGCTGCACGCAGGTAGGGCGGTAGTACCGCTTTCAGCGGTAGTACCGCTTGGTGGGCGGTAGTACCGCTCTGACGCCGTTCGATTCCTGGAGTGTGTCGGGTTTTGCGGAAGTAGGCCGGATGGAGAGCGGTAGTACTGCTTGGCTTGAGCGGTAGTACCGCTGCGGTAGTACCGGTCACTGGGCGGTAGTACCGCTTGGCTTGAGCGGTAGTACCGCCCCTCCGACTCTGCAGCTCCTTCTCTTGCTCTTGGTGTCCCTCTTGGGCTGCAGCTTCTCCTAGGTTGGTTCCTTGGTACCTAAGCATGCACAACATTCCAGATTGAGGTAGTAGCCATGTCTCGAGAGGGTCATATGATATTTCAGTAAGGAGAGAAGTCACCTCGGTCTCGAGAGCTCGAGCTCGTGCTCTAGTCATGGGTCCTCTTGGCTCTTGATGAGACGGTTGTGGATGCATGGGGATGATCGTGGGATGCTCCGCATCAGGATAGTCCCATGCTCAACCTTCTTGTCGCCGTCTTGTATGAGGCCCATATGATGTGGCACCTCGTAGCTCGTCTCCATGACCAAAGGGAATTTCCCATGCTCGGCCATCTTCCTTGAGGGGCTTCCGAAGATGGAAGTGTCACCCTCGCTCGTAGGTAGTCGCCTTGGACTTGATGAAGTCGATGTAGGCGTACACGTGGGAAGTAAGCGAAGATGCCATATGTCCAAAGGCGAAGATGCCTTGAGAACACTTGGCGAAGATGCCGAAGTGGTTGATGTAGCCGTAGCGCCGTCTTTGTGGTGGTTGTCTCGCGGTCTTCTCTTATGCTCATGAAGCTTGGACTTGGCGTGAAGTAGGGCTTGTTCGGACTTGTACGTTTGCGCGTCTCGAGCATCTTCATGATGATGGTGTCGTTGTCGTGGTTGAGCTTGTAGTAGATGTCGTTTGTCGTCGTCGTGCACATGTTGCTTGGAGGTGACTTGCCCTTCATGACGATATGGATCACGAACATGATGGTGGTCGCCATGGAGATGTGGACGTGGACGATTTGCGCTTGCATCGTTGTCGTGCTCCGAAGGCTTGTGGCTTGAATGTCGCCGCCTTGAAGATGACGAAGGGGAAGAAGACTTGATCAAGGCTCTTATCTCCTCCATCCTTGCATCTTGCTACTCTTTATGTGCAGAAAGCTTCTTCTCGATGTAGTCCCTTTTCCTTGCTTCGGAGTGATGAATGTCAATGGAGAGGTTCTCGACGCGCTTTTGCAATCTTGATTGTGCGCCCTGCATTTGTCGTTGTAGACCGAAGATGGACGCTTTGGTGATGTAGTTTTTCACGCCGTCGTTGTTGTCGAAGACCGGAGATGAAATGCTTAGCCTATCCATCACAAGACTCGAGCAATTGGTACCAATTCTTGTCGGTTTCTCACACCTATACAAGTAAGGCTTATGGTGGAGGTCGGTGAGGATAGTGGCACAAAAATTTGATGCAAAATGTTAGCAAGAGTCAATAATGTTGAAAGAGATTCACAAATTCGCAAGTGAAACAAGTAGATCAATAGCAATGAATGGCACACGGAGACGCATACACGAATAGATAAATGGGGCCGTGCAACCAAGGAATGAGCTCAAAATGTGGAATCCACCAAAATGCTCGTGTTGCACAACTCAAGAGAGACGCTAGCACGATTGCTCAATAGGCGGATACGACACTTGTGCACAACCTATAAGATGCAAAATGATGAACTTTCTATCCCAAGTATGCTATGTATGTATGGTTCCCGGTGTTTGATCCAAGAGATCGGATATGACGATCTTATGCAATGTGGTATGATGTTATGGCTCTTGCTTACAAGCTTCTTTGCTTTCTTTTTTTTGTATGGCCACTTTGCAAAATGCACAAACCAAGATAGCAATTATGTATATGTGGGAACAAACTTTGGCACACGAGATGATATGATACCATTATGATATGGTATGTATGCAATGGGAGGTTGATGCGGAGCATCCCATGTTCATCCCCATGTACACTCCCACTACTCTCCAAGCCCCAAGTGGACATATGACGAGACCTCAAACAAACGCCATTGGACACAAGGTGAACTCGCTCCTCTCCGAACCTTCACTTCCCACATGTGAGACATGGTTACTACCTCAAATATATGTGCTATGCATGACCAGGAACAAGGAGGAAGACCATGGACAAGACGGCGAGGACACCAAGTACAAGGACCAAGAGAAGAAGTTGCCCAAAGCTACAGCCATCTAACGA